>JAQGAD010003058.1:0-11352 GCA_034696625.1 Isotomurus palustris
TCTTTCAGCTTGTAAAACCGTTTTGTGGCGTAGTTTTCTTTTAAATACTCAAATTCCTTTTCATCAGATTTCATCATATATATCGACTTTTCACACTGGATTAACTCATTTTCAACTGCTAATGCCGCTATAAACTCTTTGCTCAAATTGAAATTTTGTTTTAGAGGATATGGGTAATGCCTTGTCTTAGAAGTCAGGAAATTCACAGTATTATAGGTTTCGATATCATTGATCGGTCGCTCTGATTTATCTAAATAGTAGTAGTGAATCACCATCTTCGTGATCTGAATAAAAAGCTCATACGCAAATGGATTTGATAAGTTTAGTGCTTGCAAAAAGTTTTTGTCCCTTGACTGCGACAGTAACGAAAAGCAGCTTGAATTCTGACCTGATTCAAGTACCGACTGCTCAAAGTTACCATAAGCAGCGTTTGTATACAGCAAACTTGACAACATTCTTATTACTCGTTCATACCAAAATCTCCCTCCTACTGAACCTTGCGTTCGCATTCCCAGGAGTGTCTCCAAATGCTGATATGAATTAGAAATGTTTAACGTGTTCACATGGTAACAAAGTATCTGACTCGAATTTTCCAGTAGTTCACCTCTTAATGGGGAATTTAGTTCAGCAATCAGCATGCTGTAGTATGTTGATGTAACCACAACGGAAATAAATATCCACACTGTAATTATAATGCGAAGCCAGGTAACTTTATTCAGAGCTGCAGGTAAGGCCATTGGTTCTTCTGTGAGTGTACTGAAGTACAGCAGGATAACTGAGAAGTTATTTACCTCGACTTTGTAAAAGAATATATAAAGGGTGATAAAAGCACAGAGAGTTAACCCATTTAAAATAATGCATGTCCACAAATCAGCTTGAAAAGGGGAAATGTACATTGAAAAGCTTAACAGCGGTGGTGAGTAGCAAGTGATTGGTAATACCGATACCATAGAAATTGTTATTATGTCAGAATACAAATGAAAATACGTGTCTATGCTTATTCTGGCGTGAACAGGGCAGGACAGTGTACGACAGGAATACCACTCATCACGTGTTAGATACGTTGAATTGCTAGCAAGAAACACAGACCTCAGGAACACAAATCCAGTTGACTGGTCAGTTCGAAAAACTTTTTCATCCAAAACACCTGAAACTCCTTTTAGGGACAATCTTATCACATTGGGTGTCCACAGGCTATTGGGAAAATGACTTTTTGAAAACGATCCTCCTACAGTTTTGCTCAAGCTCATACTGAACAACGAAAACTTGTAAGGATATTTTTGTATGTACAACGTGAAACGAAGTGGACTAGAAGTTGCAAACAGAATCCCCAAGTGGAATTTAGCCTGCTCATTTATTGATGTAAAAGTTTCGTTAGGCTTAAAAGGAAAATACTTCTTTTTATGTGTTGCCACAATAAATGCGTAGTCTTGAGTAATTTTCCGCTGTTTATTATAGCTGCTTAAAGTGTGTAGACGTAACCATTTCGATAATCTGGAGTATATGGCAGATTTTTTAAACCTGGGCTTACGTAGGCTAAGGTAGAAGAAATTGACCACGCAAGCGTGTTTTCTGTATTTCGAATGCAAAATTATCATAACTTTGGGGCTTACGTAAAAGTTGTATTCGCGTTTTGTGAATTTAATTGCTTGAGTTATCTGGGGATGAGAATCTCCGCGAACCAAATCTTCACGTGGTTCATTGATGGGATAAGAAATTGTGATCAAGCAAAAGGATGGAATTCCTGCGATAAATTTGGTCAATTCCAAGCAATAATTTCTTTCTAATGTACTCAAAAACAAAAGCACGGAAAAAATAAGCGCCATGATTAGGTTTGAAGCATTCTTGATTATTAAGTAAAATGTATGTGGCAATCGTTTAATAATGAAATAATGAACCTATGAACAATGTAAACTAATTCCTGCTCTAAAAAATTGATTACAGAGTTAATGAATTGTCCTCTACCAGATGACTCAACATTTTCCTAGTGTTTTATATCGAGATTGACGTCGAGGACCTCTGGGTGGAAGTCTCTTTCGTTATAATTGCGCCAGTGAATTTGCGTAATCCTAGATGAGTACCTAAACGATGTGTCAAAAGTACGGCAGTGGATTGCTTTGGTTTAAGAAAGCTTGCTACGTGGACATCACGCAAATAAACTTATTTCCAAATGCTTCGGACATTAACTGAACTGTGGTTTGAATTATTGAAACATTACAAAGCGCCCCTGTTCAATTTTTATTCGTCATCGGCAACTTTTCTGTGTAGAACTTGCAGAAAGCTTATGCATAATTTGGTGGATCAAATCATGATAAGTGTGTGGCAAGGAAGGACTACTAAGATGGCACCTAAAATTCAGAGTATGACAATTCTAACGAATACCCAAATGCCCATAAAAATAACTTTGCTTCTACAAATTTTTAGCTTAACACAAAGCAAATAAACTTATGCTTTTAAATATTTGGGGCAGCAGAACAAACAAACGTTTTTGTTGCTTTCTGACACGCAATATTCTTCCAATATATTTCTACATTTAGGTATAGCTTCCCAGCAAGACAAAAGAGAGACAGTTTCTTACATGCCTTTTAGAACTGTAGTTGGTAATTAGCTTGGCATCCACGTAAAGTTTACTTTAATCAATTGCGATGACGTGGATCAAGGATTTGAAAGAAATGGTACATTTTGCTAGAATGATTTTTCCAGCATTATTACACAACCCCCTCCGGTAATCTGATGGAATCAGAATAAGTGGAAACACAACAATTACGCCGACAATGTATTTAAATATCTTGGAAATTTTGATGTGCTCATCCTCAACGATGTGGTATTTCGCTTCTTGCTTGGAACAGCTAAGGTCTAAATAAATAGATTCAGATTCACAAAGAATAATTGTAATGCAAGGTTGGAAGCCTGCGCGGGGCGATTAAGTTTATTATTTTTTACTTAACTTGTAATATCTTCACACAGCAAGCACAGCAGCAAGATGTTTTACATTTTCACGGAAAACTTTGAAATCATTAACAGGTCCTTGCTCAATTCTCAGGAACTTTCAATTTTAAGTTTTCACTTCGTGTGTTTGACATGCTGCGAGTGCAGAAAGGCCATCGTCCCAGTTGTAAATAAATCCTGGAAACAAACAGCTTCCGATTTAAGTAGGCCTGGACGTGTCCCTTGGAAATTTGACATTGGAAGTTTATTTGACGAGAACTGTCACCTGAATGGTTTCACCGTTGGAATCAATTCCAAAAACATTTCAGAGAGTTTCTCTCGTCTACAAATAAATTGAGGTATCTTCCAGACAGAATTCTAGCCGGCTATATTTTTCCTAATGTCTCATTCTTTCGTTCGCCTGCAAGAAGAAATTTATCACACAGTAAACTATGTCTAGGATTTTCCGAAGACACCTTGGAAGATATCGGTTAAGTACAGTTTGAATCCGGGATCAAGAACTTCTCCTTTATCAATGTTATACTTGGAGAGCGATGACGATATTGCTTTGATAAGAAGCAAAGACGAGTATACTTTTTTGAGCTGCGGACACTGCGGAGTTCATCCGTGGCAAAAGAAATCGATTGCAGGATTGTTTTCATGTTTCGACAAAGCAACTTGGACTTTTATTTTAGTTTTTATTTTCTTCAGGCCCGTTCTGCTTTCTCTAATCGAAAATAACTTTAATTTTCGTAAAGTCTTCACAGATTCTGGAACTTGGCTGCTGGGGATAATTTTATTAATCGAGCAGGGTCATTTTCTAGCTTCAAATTTTAAGAAACGAAGTCCACTTTGCTACACTCTTGGCCTAACACTGTAATTTCTAACGCTTACAAGGGAGCTAACATTCAGGCACTTACGGAGATGTTGAAATCGATTCATTACACACATCTACAACAGCTCGTGGGTAAGAGTTTGAAAATTTTCAGCAGATGTCTTCGCAAGCTCGAGTTTGAGTTTCAATTTGCAGGATCTTGTCTCATGGAATATGATGATGTGGAGAATGTCCATGGATGGCAGGTTTCATTAGACAGGATAAAAAAAGCAGGAGATGCAATTGAATTGCATCCTTAAGCCCAGAATATTAGTGAATCTTGGACATCCTGGTTTGATATCAACATGGCAAATACTACAATTATTGGCAAATGCGACGATGTGGCGCTGGTTGGGTGGAAATCAGATCTTTCGCCAATTTTAGATATTCTCATTGGTAAGAAGGAGAACGAACGAAGGCCATTCTTGGGAACTGAATTATGTTTTAGAAAAATCAGGGTTGGGAAATTTGGAAGTGGAGAGATGAGGAGCTGTTTTTGCGCATCGCTTACCTGCGAGACTCGGGAATTATCGAAGGGTGGATGACGCTTCCTGAACTTAACTACCCTCCTCCACCTCTAATACCGTTCAGCTTAAGTTTGAAACGAAACGTTGTTGTGCAGTTTTACTGTTTGTTTGTTGGGCTACTTGTATCGCTTTGCATGTTTTTGATTGAAATTAGAAAACCCATTTGGTACAGAATGATCGGGTTACTTAAAAACCTTGGCAGGTTGTTTACAATTGTCGGAACAGAGCTATTGGCATCGCTCCACTTTTCTGATTAAAATTAGACATTACTGTGGCTTGTAGTAATTTAAAATTGGACCTGTAAATTCCGGGTAAGTTTGTCCTACGAGTCCAGCACCTCTGGGAAAGTCGGATGGATTCAACGGGGAGGCTTAAAAGTGTGGAAGACAAAGCTCTTTCAATACTTACGAAAACAACTAAACGTTGTTTAGATAATCATTAAAAGAATCCCCATGCTCCCATCCAATCTCCAAGATTCCAATGAACGAGACCGTCGCTATGGCGTCGATATTTCATTACAATTGGATAAAATTGCTGTCAAATATTTTTAGTTGTGTTTTTAGCTAAATTTTTGAAGATATTTGTAATTGCTTTCATCCCAGGTTTAAGTATTCCAGTTTGTTTTGTAGTCGTTGCGTTTCATCACTAAAGATAAGATCCAACACAAATAAAGTGTAAGGCTTGTAGCAATTTTCCCCTAACAAACAATTTTAATTAATTAATATGCGCTTTTGTATCCCCACTTGTGTCCCTATGGACCAAAATTTTTGAATTTAAGCTATCAGTCTTTATCAAAAGTATACTGGATAATAAATTATATTAATGATAAGTCTTTAGTTTTGGACTCGTGCTGCCAGCATCCTATACAATCATACACTTCTACCAAATTATCTAGGAAGTTTAACTTCGACACATACATGAGTTACTCCTGATTAAAATCATAGCTTATACACATATTTAGGTATTAATAAATGTTTCTTCAAGGAAATTGTAGAAAAGGAACGATATATAATCATCTCTCTCTATTGAAATCACGAATTCACCCAAAACTCGATTTAAAATTGCGTCATAATTTGTACACTTGAGAATTTCTTGAAAACCATCTTCAGCTTTCTTCCTTTCAAACTGACTCATTTATTTAAATCCCACGAAACGGGCACTGTATAATCTGATGCTTCTTGCACCCTCATTGTTTGTGTCCTGCTTACCTACGAATTAAAATTAATAACGATGAATGAGAAACTCCAACTCCCTTCCAAGGATGGGATTTACTATTGGGATTCGTTAAATAATGATCACTTTAATAGAGTTGCTTCACTTAAGGCTTACATTTATATTATATTTGCATTCAATTCGACACTCGGATAATAATTTAAAATGCAAAATTTAGACAATTGTTTCTCGCTTCTCTCAAATTTTGAGTCTGTTAATGTAATACTCCAGTTAAATTGCGAAATCTGACAAAAGCGAATTAAAGTGTATTTGCATATTTGCATTTTCCCCGTACTTCTCATTAGGTTACCAACACCGAATCAAATTCAGTATGTACACAATTGTGGTTTAATCATCGAAGAAGCTTTTCTCCTACCTCATATTTGATTTGAGAGTAAGGTAGTTCATAATTATTTATTTCCCTCAGGATGTTACAGAGAACTTGAGAAAATATTTCTTTCAACTAGGGACACCAACATTAACATTATATTCAAAATCTATATCCTAAGTTGCCCGAGTAGGTTTAATCCACAACAGATCTGGGATCAATTGGCTACAACAAACACTTTCTGCTCCTTAATGACCTTCCGCAATTAGGAGTTAACAAGAGTTAAACAAAGATTTCCACAAATATTATTGTATATTTCTGAATTCTGAGTACTTTTAGGAGCACAAGGAACTAGCTATGTATTTGTTATTTTTCAACCTCTTTCAAACTCATTTAAAACATTGCAAAACCTTTCACCTCAACCTTTACAATTACAACGAGAAAAGCTGCCTTCTCGAGACACAAAAGAAATCCAACAGCAAAGTCCGTCTGCTTCTTTGCGTAATGAAAGGGCACCTCTTTCTTCTCCTTCTGTCATTTTTCCTCCAGCTCACAACATCGCATCTCAGTTTCACACAATTTGTTTTCTCTGTTGGGCTGATAGCTCTTCGCATTGCTGTTTTCTCCGTCTCAAGTGTCTGCTCCTCTTTAGAACTTCAGTCAGACTTCATGCGATTATTCAACCGAACCTTGAAGTATGAACAAGAATTGTATGCATCCATATCGCACTGTAAGTTATGAGCTAACCTTTCTATATTACTGTAAAATAATCCATTGGCGTAAACAATTAAAACGACACTCAAACAGGTGACAATTCCTGGAAGATAAGAATGCTGAAGCTGACCGTGTTCGCCCTAAACTACTTCATATACGCAGTGGCAATTTTTGAAGCGACACTCAGCTTCTTTTACTTCTTCGATTGTCCGTTCTTAGGACATTTAATCCCGTCTCAGTACCACAATGGTATTCTGACCAAGCTTTTGAAGTATTGGTATACACTCTATGTCTTCTGCATGTCAACAACCACAAATGTGATAGGAGAAACTGTGGTTGTCCATCACTTCCTCCTGGGCTCTTTGTCGATTTCTAGCTATGTCAATTATCTCAGAGGGTCTATGAAAAATCTGTGTATGTTGCAAGCGTCATTGACACGAATTGTATTTCACTACAACCGGATTAGGTTGCTGACAAATGATTTCAATTGTGTTTTTAGCTACAAGATATTTATTAACGCATTAATCCCAGCTTTCAGTATTCCAATTTGTTTTGTGGTCGTTGCACTTAAAGGACACCACAATTTTTTGTCTATTTTCGTTTTGCTTTTATTGTCGTTCTTTATATATTTTATACTCGGGATAATACTCGTCATATGTTCTAGCCTCTGGTCAGAGTCTGTAGGTTTTTTGGCCACATTGAAGTCAAACGAAGTTAAGCCTAAAATCCAAGCTTACAAAAAGCGGCTGCTTTCATCGTTAGTACCTTTGCGGGTTAAAATGGGCGAATCAAATTTTGTAGAGGCACACACACCCTTTGTAGTCCTGTCGTTCTGTTTTCAACAAACAGCTACTTTGTTGTGTGCGAAAATGTAGTTTATTTTTATTCACGGGAGTGCTTTAAATTAAATACTACATTTTTTCAGTTTGGTATATAGAAGACATAGTTGCGCATAAATAACGTCAAAATAAAAATAATTATTAAAAATTAAATTATCTGAACTTTTGAAATCTGCTTGGTGTAATGGTAAGTATTATACAAGTTACGCTCAGATTAAGAGAAACCTTTGCTAATTGTTTTAGAGTTCAATCCCAAGCTGAAGAACGAAATGAGTACACTCATCGTTAATGAACCTATCAAACACAATGTTAATAGTCGCTTTGCAAGCATTATGAAATTTCATTAAACTTGTACTGAAGAAATTAGATTTACACAAAGCATTTGTAAATTAAAATCAGCTCGAGAATAATAAAAGAAACAAGTAATGTGTCACAATCAATTTATTAGCAACACAGGATTCCATAAGCAAACTCACTCAACTAAAGGCATTGTAAATATAATTAAATTAATATTACCTCTGTGTTGTATTTTATATTTAGGCTGTCAATTAAAGTTACGGCGAGATAAATAAATAGCCTCGTGTGGATTCTTAAGCAATGATTTGTTCCAAGCAATAAAATCTTAATTAAATTAGTATAAAATGTAAAGTGACTAGAGTGGAACTTGGAGGTGATGATGGCGGCTGTTCAGGTGATTTTGTGGGGGGTACCTCGGGGGAATGAGATGTTCCACGGGTCTCTTCGCAAGTTCATTTGCACTCAATTGACATTCTGGACCAAATGGCTGGTTACTCGCACTGAAAATCCATTCCTCTGCTTTAATCGGACGCTGCATTATCACTCGGTCGATCTCCAGTTTAATTACTTTGCAAAAGTCATCCAATGGCTGCAATACAAAACCACAATTTTTACAACTAATCACCTCAGCTGACCTCTGACCTCTCTTCTTAATTAACTTACCAGGTCATTGGCATCATATCCAAAGGGATTCTCAATCTCCCATCCAATCTCCAAGATTCCGATGAACGAGAACGTCGCTATGGCAACAACAGGCAGCGTCCACCAGCCCAACTCCTCCATAATTTGGTACGGCAACGCCAACAGGTACAGCCACGTCATGTGATGAAGGTGAACAGAATACGCTAATGGAATTGGCGTCCTCAGAATCCTCTCGAATGACGTGAGGCAGCTCACCAAATTTGACAACGCTTTAATCAAAACTAATTAATTAGAGTATCCTCCTAATTAGACACTTAATTAATTAATTAATTAGTTGCTAACTCACCTGTCTGCATGAGAGTATAAGTCGCCTCATCACACTGACCTTTCTCCCTCACCGAATTAATATACGACGAAATATAAAAGGACAGCTCAATGGGAATATTCGTTGGAGTCACAACATCTCTCGCCTTAAGCGGATCCTTCACACACGAGTGCTTCTTCCTCCTCATCCCCTGAGGGTCATTGACCTCCACACACTGACCTTGACCTCCACTCTGACCTCCGTCCATCTGATAAGACATCGGAACATTCGACGAAGGAGTGTGGAACCCAGGCAGATGGGAAATCAAATGCTTCAAATCCGAAAACTCGTATGAATATTCCTCCCTCAAATAATGTTTCGTCGCCACTGCAAATCCCACGAGGAGATTAATCGCCGACTTCTTTTCGACCGTCGATTTCGACGCACTGAAACTGCCTCCTTCCTCTTCCTCCTTCACACTCATCCAGATGATTCTCGTGAGATCGCGAATATTTAAGGTCATTTGTGACCACAATGCGCGTCCCTCAGAGTACCTTTCGTAGGCCGTGTTGGTTCGGAAAGCGAGGAGAAGTCCCGTCACAATTCCAAGGATGTCGATAAGCGCCTGTGAGAAATTAATGCGGACTCCGTCGACACACTCGTGAACGTAGACGACGGCGGAGGAGTAGACGAGGATGAGGAGGATTTGCCACCACACGGCGATGATGACGGTTCCCTTGAAGCGGAAGAGGAGCGGAAGACGGGAGACGACGGAGGAAGACTCGCCCGAAGGCTCCTCCCGCAGAAGAAGAGGAGTCTTCTCCATTCTGAAGATCAACTGGAAGTGAACTGAGCTGGAGACTCCAGAGGAGACGAAATGACGAAGAAGAAGCGAAGAGGATTTGGGCCATAAAAGTCTGCACACGCGAAGGATTAGGGAAATGAACAGCTGCACAAAAAGATTCCACGAGCGAGGACAACTCACAAAGGAGAATGACTTGCACGTCTTCGTCTTCTTCTTCTTCGGCTGCTGCTTCGTTCTTTGTGCTCGAAGAGATCTGCGCTTGAGGTGGCTTATTATTTCATTAGGGACAATTATTAATGCGGATTATCGTCTTATTGCTTACTTAGTGAGCTAATGGGTAATGTGTAATAGGTTAGTTTTGTGCTGATTAGCATTCGCTGGATTAGCTCTGCTCTACTCGTTACTCATACTCTGCAGTAACCCTGTCATCGGTTTTTATCCAAAGCTGTCGATCATGTTAGCAAGTGAAATGAAATAAGTGTCATGAGAAATATAATTTATTTTCTACCTCTAATTAATCTTCATGTGATTTTATTTATACGCTTTTAAATTGGAAAGGTAATTAACTCAGTTTATATGACTTAAAATTAAAAATAGGTAATACATTCAACCTGCTCCCTGCAACCTTTGTTAGTGTGGAATAATATTATAAGGTTTCTTCCATTCTTCTTCTCGTTTAAATTGTCAAGCGTGTGTATTGGATTCTTTATGCAAGGAACATAGACTTTCAGCATGTTCCACCACATAAGCTCTTGGATGGAGTTTTAATTGGCATCTTAGACCCGGTCCTTGGAGGAATTTGAAGTTATATCGTAGTACTTAAGATGTTAAAATAATTGTTCACTTGAGGTTGTAGGTAGAAATTTGGGTTGAATAAAATGAAAGGCAAGATGAGTTGATGCGGAAAAAATGTTATGAAAAACTAATTAAGGTTGATTGCATCGTAGGTGGATTTATAACTAAGAGTAAATAATGCAGTGCTGGAAAACTGCTGGATAAATGTGTGAAGAACAATGGTAGGATGTACCTCTTTGAATAATAAAAACTGAACGAATAAGGAAGGCAAAAAGGGCTCGAGTAATAATCGAATGTTCTCTTAATTAGTGTGTCAACCTCGAGTGTCATATAAGGGCTGAAAGTAAATATTTTCATATCGTTTTATTAAAAACGAATTAAAATATTTTACTGTGTCACGAAATTGGGAATAATCCCTCTCTGGCATCGGGTCATATTTTTTTATTTACATTTCTAATTTCTTATGCATGTCCTTAAATTAAAGACGAGAACGTCCAGCAGTCAAACAAATCAATATCTTCAGCTCATTATTTATTTAACTGCCACCAATTCACTTAAGATGGGAATGAATTAATCAGTTGCTTAAACTACCTACAAAGGAGGTAAAACTCTTTTCCGAGTCCTATTTACTAAAATTGGATCCGTTATGCTTTGGAAAAACAAGCAAACACATTTCTTTAAATTAGAAATGAAACATTAATAACCGTAAGCTCAACAAGGTGAGATTCATATTGAAAGTTAACTTGAGTTCTTTACGTGTTTCTTCACTTCACAAACATTATCCCATTGAACTAGCTTCTGTTCGCTTTTTTCAAAAACTCCGTGATTCTTGGTTTTGAACAGTATACACGCTGTACAAAGTTCTTGATGGTTTCGCTACTGTTTTGAGTTTTTTAAGATAGCTTAATCAATCAAATAAATTACACACAAGCCGAGCGTTTTTCAGTTAAAATGATTTGTTTGAAATCGTGCTATCGATAGAATTTTAGTTTGCGTTAATACATTTAAAATACTGATTGAAATGTACGCAAAAGTCCGAAATTTGAATTTGTGCGTGGCCCAACTGCTCTTTTTTTCCTGTTACACT
>JAQGAD010003059.1:0-11351 GCA_034696625.1 Isotomurus palustris
ATAAAATCAATTATTTTTAGATTATCAGTATTCTTGGGTTACAAACCATTTGAATTTGAAACAGAAGATATTTCTGCTTACCGAGCATTCCTGGGAGAGTTACCAGCGTAGTAGTCTCCTCTCTCGGATGCATCGTCAAAACTAGGGTGTTGATTTGTAGTGTTGGGTCGGCTGGAACCCATTCTGGAAGGAGGTCCAAATCTACTGGCTCCACTTCCAGAAGAAGCTTTGGACTTCCTCCCGGAAGTTGCTGAACTTTCTAACATTCTTTCCACTCTTTGCAACTCGGCTTTGTATGATTCTGATTCACTCATTCCCATTTCTCCTGAAATTCTCACGAGAGCTCTGAGTGCGTCCAAACTGTCAGGATTTTCTCGATACAGTTTTTGATAAGTGTGAAGAGCCATAGATAAGTTGCCCATGCCCCTGTAGACATTTCCTATTAGAACTGGCCACCTGGGTTCCTCTGGTTGAAGAAGTTGGCCTTTCTGATAAAACAGAAGGGCTTTCTCATGCAGTTGCATGTCTTGGAGATAACCTCCCAGCCATAAGATGACTTCGATATCCGATGGATCATACTTGTTGCACTGCGTAACAATTGTGTATTCAGGATTTGGTGTCGATCACACTGATTAACTGTGACTACTAGCGAATTAGATAAGAAAAAAAGAACTTACATCTAAGAAATGTTGATAAGCTTGCTGTCTATCTCCTTCCATGTCCGCAATATGTCCGAGTTTCTTGAGAATTCCAGGATCAGTTGGGACAAGAGCTAAAGCTTTCAGGTACCATTCAACAGCAACTTCTGTCTCCATTCGCAGTTCGTGAGTGTAACCCAATTGATAGGCAACATGAGGGTGATTTCTCACAAGGCTCTGAACTTTATGGAAACACTCTAATGCTTCTTCAAAAAACTTAAGGTTTTGGTTGACTAATCCAAGATTGTACAGTGCTTCAGTGCATGATGCGTCAATGGTTAGCGCTTCTGAGTACATTTTCTTGGCTTCCTCCAAGTCTCCTCGGATGTAGTGGCAGTTACCCAGGTTAACGTAGGCCACCGAATTGTAAAAGTCCGCTTTGGTTGCCATTTCACCGTATTTTAGGGCCTGGTCGAAGTCCCCTTGCTATATGTTTTTAAGAAATATGTCGAATTGTGTAATGATATCTACCACATAAGGTTCAGGATTCAGGAACTTCTTAACGAGCTGATGACTTACCAAGAAAAACATAAAGGACAGATTTGTGGCAGCGGCTGTAGCAACTTTCGTTTCTTTCTTTTCGAAAGATTTAAGTATTTCAGCAGCTTCTCCGAGTTCTCTTTGCTTCAGAAACACAAGAGCTTTGCTGATCTATGAAAATGAAACTATCTGTTAGAGTTTGTTGTGAAGTCACTAAGTACAGTTCTACACAGTTCACAAAAACTTATTACTTCTAGCGCGTGGGCAAGTTGAGAATGCTTGGAAGCCTTGATTTCTTCCGTGACCCAATTGTATCCATCCGAAAGGGTTCCTTCAATCGCTGGAGCAATTAACCTCGCAGCCGACAAAACGCATCTCTCGGCATATAATTTTTGTTCTTTCTCGTACTTTCTCAGCTTGTCATTCTTTAAGACTTCCACAAGTAGTTGGGACACTGGGTCATCCTGTTAAGTATATGGTCATTTAGATGCAACACAGGAAAATTTATCCGCGAGTAATATTATTCTCTTACAGAAACTGTAGTGTACTTGTCTTCATCGTCTTCAAACTCCATTGGGACTTCCAGAAGGTCTTGAAATGCTCGTTTCATCTTATCAGCATCTCCTGCCATAAAATTGGCCACAACTAAATGAAGTCCAGTTTTAAAACTTGATTTTTCTTGCATAATAAATTCAAAGCTGTTAGCAGCGTCTGTCGGGTGGTCAATCTTGAGAAATATTATTCCCATGTTGTGCATCAGCTTTAACCTGTTAAGAAGCACGAAAATTAGCATTTACGTAAGTTACAAAATTACATTAAAATCACTCATGGCACTGGTACCTGAGATCTTTATTCGTATTGCTCAACTGGTCCATTGCCATCCGATACATCTTAATTGCTTTGGTGGGATTTCCTTGCTTGAAGTAAATATTTCCCATGTTGATCTTCACCTTTGGTCCGTGAATGAGAAACTTATTTTTAGCGATGCTCTGATAAGTCGTCAAAGCTTCAGTGTACATCTCACACGCTTCGAATTGTGTGGCCAGATTAAACATCACCTGAATAATGCAGATTTAAGTCAAGTGTTTCATCAAGTCTTAAACGATCAAGTCGTATAAAGTTTTAAAGAACATACTGAAAAAGTCAGGTCCCAGTCGTGTCCTTCGTTAGTTCCTGATTGCTCCTTCAGTTTCATAAGTGACTTTTCCTTGTTAGAAGCCTCTCTTGCCAAATCTAAGGCCTTCTTAGAATCCCCTTTGCACCCATACAATACGGAGTCTTCTATCAGCTTGCTAATCTTCTCTTCTAATTGTTTCACTTTCTCGTCGACACTATCGATACGAGTAGACAAACCACCATATCAGTTTGAGATCTCGGGATGTCGAAATTCTGAGAAGTCATTCTTACGTGTCTTCCGGTTTGGGTTCAATGCTGGGAGTAGGTTTCCTGCTGGACGCGCTGTTGATGGGATCAAATGGATGTTGGCCTTTGGGGGCAGTAGTGTACCCTGCCCCTCTGACAGCTGTCATAGGGCGATTCAAACCTCCAGAGTCCCCTCCAGCCCCAGTGATCGGTCTTCCTGTACCTCCTCTTGTGAAAATTCCTGTCCGACTCACGGAGTCCCTCTTAAACTGCAAATCATTTATTCTTTATGATTAGCATCTAACCTCACAAGTTACATTTAGTGGTACTAGTAATTAGTAAGCTCACTCCTGCAGCAGTTCCTAAGCGAGTTCCGAATCCATTGCCCCCAGAGGTAAGTCCTCTGCTTCCCAACGCCTAAACAGAATACCACGTTTAGGTTATATTTATGTGTAAGAACAAGTTTTCAGATTTCAGAATATAGGAATACCGTAGGTCTTCGGCTTTCCATGTTCCTTGCCGAGTTTTGAAAGTTCTCGTCGAACTCCAAGTCATCGGTGTTGAGGGCAGAAGGAAAGTCATTGTATCCAGAGTAGATATCATCGTCGTCCGAGGTCGATCCTGGGTTGATTCCAAAATTGTGTACACCCCCACTTGTCCCCAAACGATTTCGGTGCATTCTGAGTCCTTGTCCTTAAACAAATCTTGCAAATACACTCTCAGAAAGATCCTGGAAGATTTCTACCTTCTTTCTTTATACAATTTCCAAATGGCCATCTGCAATCGATAACTCCCACTCGACCCGTAGACATGGTGAAGAAAGTCACAACAAACAGGGAATTAAGAATATCGTACTTTGTCTCTTTCAATAGTTTCTTTTGAAGTGTTCGTTCATCCAAGTAAGCCATGCAGCGTCATTTCAGTTTCAATACTTATACGAAGGTGATATGAAAGCTGGACAAGAATTGCAGATTCATGATTGATGACTTTAATATGACATTATGATCTTTTTCTCATAAAATTGCAGTGATTTGTAGAGAGACTAGTTCAATCATTTTGTCTGTGTACTTGTTGGAGGACTAATAAATCTCGAAATCTCAATTAGTTAAATGTGATTAAGAAGATGAGGTCGCAGTTGGCCCCAGACGAGGAGAGATGCTTTTGCAGGTGAGAGGAGGGCGAAGGTGTGTTGATTGACAACAAAGTCAGAAACACGGCCAACCGACAACCCTCCACTCCTCCACACATTCCTTTTCATTCCTCGTCGTCGTTAATTCCCCATTTCATAAAAACTATTTTTACTTTTTATTTTAATCTGTTTCGAAACATCTGCCTGTTCATCTTGTTCAATTATCTGCTGACTTTCTATCCTTTTGACTGTCGAAACGATGAGCAAGAAACATCCTTCTGGTATTTGTTTATTTGTATCTCATTTCTGATCTTATGATTTCTTGAAAGATTTCGGATTTGAATTGGTGATGATTTATTTAATTAACATTGTGCGGCATAATTCTATTGTAGATGGCGACCTTATTAAGTTGACGGACTCCCCGATGTTTAGGAAAAATATGGACAGAACTGAATGCACGCCGACGGGATGTGCGACGGGAGTTCTTATCGACTTGTCAGATGCTATCCAAGTGCCTTATCCTAAGGAATTGCTGATGGTTGGAGAATTCGATGATACGTTTGGATTGTATAGTTGTCGACCTGCTGTTGTGTCGACGAAGTCGAAGATGGTAGAGAATCAACCCAATGAGCTAAAAGAATCGACTGAAATAGATGGCCCTCCAGAAAAAAAGAAGATCTGCAAAGAACAATCAAAAGACGTTTTTTCTCCAGTTCCGAATAATACTCAGTCAAAAACTGGGACCCCGACCACACCTGTGCAAGCGAAGATGGCGACCCCCGTCACACCTTGCTTATCGGAGTCAGGTAAAGTTATACGAGTAAATAAGTTACTATACTTTACAGTCTACCGATTGAGTATATGAATTGAATGTCGTTTTGTATTTTGAATTTGCAGACAGTATTGTAGATTTCAACAACCTGTCCACATTTTCGTTATCCTCAGACCCGGATATGTTCTTAGAAGAAAGTGAATCTTTTACTTCGCCTTTGAAGAAAGTACAAAATTCGTCGAGGAATAATCCTGGGCCAGTGGATTTCAGCGGAATTAGCAGTGAAAAGTCTGCGGCTAACCTTGGAAGAATGCAGAGAAGAAACAGCATTGTAGAGAAGATGCAAAGACTCAATGAAATTATCAATAGTCCAGCAAGAACTCCGCCAATGTCGAGGCTAAACCATCTGTTCACACCGTCCAGGAAACCTTATCAGCAACCAATTCAAGCGATTCCATCGTTTTCTGCTTTCTCTAAGTATAGTAGCAAAAGTGATGACGTGTCAAGACATCGAATTTCTAATGCTGACAATGTACCTTCCCTTGAATCGAATGTATCTGCTACAGAAACTTGTGAACCTTCGTTGCAGCAGGATCAAATGGACGATGGTCTTACTTTAGTGGTTGTGAAGCCAATTATGCAAATTCAATCTATTGCATCTACATCGCCTACTCATTCGGAATGTGGGAGATCAGATGCTTCGTCTGTCGTTGACGGGAGTTCTTCTGCGATCAAGAGATTATCTTTTAATTCCACTACCAGTTCTTGTAAGTTTGCTTTATGAAGTATACTGGGTTCTGTTATTAATTATCATACTATTATACAGGTTCCAGTCCACCTCTAGTGAAGTCGTCTGTGTTCAATTCAACTCGAGTTAAGCAGGCTCCTAAATGTTTCTTTTCATCGCAAGTAACTAGACCTCAGAAAGAAATGAAACCGTTACAACCTCTAAAAGCCTTTGCTCCCATCGCTACTGCTGCCCCGAGTACTATTACTACTGTTGGAACAAGACTGACGTGTGCAAGTGCCCCTGTAACTAGAAAATTCATGCCGCTAGAAGTGGCCAACACCAGCCCAGGCCCATCTAAAGTTCAAACCACTCCCAGGCGTAATTCAACGAGTTTTCAGAGAACTCCTTCAAAATCTGCAGGAAGACAGAGTTTTGCCAACGTCAGATCTAGTGGTTATGGACCGCAACCCAGTCCTTCTGCTAAAAATAATAGAGTAACTTCCCAACCTTAATGACGTCTTCTGTGTTGTTTTCTTTTGCTGAGTCAGGAATCATTAATTTTTTTATAGATAATTCCTCCAAGCCCCGCGTCGACTAGACAAGTTATGACGACACCGAAAGCTGAAGGAAGTAGTCGAACAGGATGTCGTGTGCCTAAATCCTTAACAAAAGATAAACCATTCAAAGCTATGAACAAACTTGGCGATACAGTAAGTAGCTGAAAATGACTCAGACAGGCTTTCAACCTCGTCATGAGATAAAGATTTGAATGGAAATGTCAATTTGCTAAAACGATGGTTGGTTTACAGGGGTCTATTCAAGAAGTAACGTCGGGGTTGAAAAGAATGAACTGTGTGTCTGTTGGAGGTAGTAAAGAAAACTTGAAGCCGAGAGGAGAACCAAAGGTACTGGCTAATCGCCCAGGATATTTGCGGAAGTAAGCTACGAAGAGGTGGCGGGGATCGGCGATAACTAATAGCTGTGAAGTCTGAAGGTTGTGTCGACGCCCTCACCTTTTTCGAAGAATCTTTTGTGTCATCTTTATCTTTTATCGTCAGAATATTTCAGCTTTTTGTGCTACTAATCTAGCGACTGAATCATGCAACTTAATAATCATGGTTTACATGATAGTACATGTAACATTTGTGATATCAAATAATTCACAGTGCCAATCGAAGGCACATTCGACTTACGCTTTTTCGTTTTATGTATACACAAGAATATCATTAACTGTCAACGTGTCACTATTTTTACACCGATTCAATGTATTAGTTATACCGAATACATGTCTTTAGACTGGGTGATGATTATAATACCAAGACTAACTAGTTTACAGGATAATTGTGAAACTGTTCGTGACATGAGATATTTTGTGAAGTTGTTCAATTAAAAGACAACAATGTGAATGAAATAAATGAGACCGTGTTCGTGTCCAGCGTTTATAATAGAAATAATATTATGCCAATTATCGTATCATCATTCGATGTTGGAACTTTTCATGCAACAGAGATACAAACGATACAGTATACGCTTATTTCCCCTGTCCTTATCGTTTAACGAGAAAGAAACTTTATCCGTAGATACGGCGAAACTTTCCCCTTCCTAGTGTAGGCGTTTTTCACTCTCCATGCAATAATAATTGTTTCTTCTCATCTTGCATTATTGTCTCGATTCTGTATTCCGGTGTCCAGCCCATCGGAGCGTTTAGGCTGTTAGCATGACTTGATTCGAGTCCCAGCATGAAGTCTCGAATTTCAATTAGTAATTCGAGAAGTAATCTCAGTTGTTTCGTGTTACTTTCTGGAATGAGAGCAAAAAGTGAAAAGTAGAAAGCAAGCGAACTTGGCGAACAAAGATCTCTTCCGGTGAAATGCTTTCTACAGCAAGATTTCTTTTAGTATAAAGAGGAATACGGAATAACATTAGCTCACGAGCCACGAGCGTAAGACTCCTTCTACGCTGTCTCTCTCTCTGAATCTCCGCATGGAATGCATACTGTTCTGCTGCTTTGAATTAACACATCGTGTTGTTCTTTCCAAAAGAACCAGAGTCTTTTAGTCATTAACTCTTCTTATATAAACTATGTGCCGAGGGTTCACCGTTCACCACATGTGAAATGTGAATTAGACTTGTGTTAATCTCAGTTAAAGCACAGAATAAAAGATCTTCCAGATGATCTGCTGGGTTGCAGTCTCTCCAGAACTCCAGACTTCGTGCCTCCTCTGAACCCCCATTTATCGATTAAGTTCTCTGGAGCAATCAATAAAAGTGGGTTGAGGTTTGCTCGGATCCCCTCAGTCTGCTTGAGTTAGCCATCCAGAGCGAAACTGCTTTCTCCAGGAGAGTTCTCCAGGACTAACACACACATCTGGCCATCTATTTCATTAGAGGTCATTCTTTACACTTTCTCACTTGCACCTCTTCTTCTAACTTTCTCCCGAGATTCCTTTCTTCCCTAGATCGCACATTTTGTGTTGACATTTCAACGTGGACTCAGCCACTTACTTACTCAGCTCTCCGTTCCTTCGATGCACAACAAATGCAAAAATAGTTTCGAGAGAGGTACGGATTGCAGGTGAATCGCATTTTTTTACTATTACACTACTCTACTCCTAGTAAGTGTGTGTTTGTGCATGAGTAATAAGTGTATAGTCAGAAACTAAAGGGAAAGAGAGACCGCAGAGAGCTCTTCTACAATCTAGAATAATAAATAGAAGCTGGATAAAAAAGACTGCTGCATATTAGTAGAATGAGTGACTATAATTTCTAATAGTCGTACCATTTCGAACTAAAACTTCCCCGTCTGGTTGTGGTGGTATTGTGTTGGTTGTTAGTTTGGTTCTATGTAATGAGAAGGAACTTCCACAAAGTGTGGTTTGACCTTAATACTTAATCATTCCTGAAAGTAATCCATTTTGCCTGGGTTGTGTGAGCATAATATACTTAAATACCAGTAACGAATTAGAGGATAATGTGTGGCTACTACTAAAACACTATAAAAAGTCTAACGGGACCTCCTACATTCTCTTTCTGTCGTGTGTGTGTGTAGGAAACTGGAAACCTTTCCGCATAGTTGTCAGTAGCATACCCGGAGTGAAGGAAGTTCATCTAGCAGTGGGAATTAAACTATGTCCTAATCAGAACAATTAAAATGACTGAGCTCATCAATTCCCTCAAGACTTTTGCCTATTCAGGCTCCATCACTTACGACCGGAGGTGTTCATCAGGACGTAAGTTCATATTGCACAAAAGTGTTGCAGAGAAAGGAGCAGAAGCGACGTGAATAGAATCATGTTATCGTGTATGTACTTTCTTTTTTGCATAACTTTTTGTGGGATATGCAAAATACACAATAAATGTTATGCGATGTCATAGACTTTTACTGCACTGTGACAATTTAGTTGGGATTTGGGGAAGCTTTTTGGTTTTAATTAAGTCTTTTGTGTGTGTCTCGTGGATTCTGGCATGGAATCTTTAGAACTGCGAATCATTCCGTTACTAAATTTGGGGAAATCAGACTCGTGTGCAGATACTGGGTTCACGCAATGGAGAGATGCTATGCGAATGGTGGCACGACTCCCTGGAGGACTTCCAACGGAGTTCAGATTGAAGGTAAGCGGGTGACAAGGAGTTTGAGACGGAAGTGAGTTATTTTCTTCGGAGGAAATCAAATTATTTATTTTGGTTGGGCGTTTGGGAGGATAATTGAAGTAAAAGAGGAATTGCTTCTGAGGGAGAAGTCCCAATTTATGAGGAAGAAGATGGTTAGTAGATTCATGTCAAGAAGCGAAAGGGGCATTATGTCAATCTGTCATCTGCAGATCGCATCGAATTTACTGGAGTCACGTTGTATTGGCAAACTACATAAGTTTTATGTACTCCTTTTTGCAACACCATAAATGACATTTCTTCGTGCTAATAGTCACAGAAGACTCAGCACATGCTATATAGCTGTCTGTTGTGTGTGCAATAAGTATAATATTTATTATACTGGAAATCCCTCCTTCCCATCAATTCTATTTATTTATGACACACTCCTACACACAATGTATGTTTTAGATCGGAATGAATCACATGTATGAAGTATGAAGAATACCCGAGGAAATGAAGGAACTTGTGATCATGTTTTTGTAGCAGATTTTTTGCAACACATTTTGAGCCCTGATTTGAGTCTCTCACGTGTGGGAAGGAAACGGATCCCACTGCCACATGCAGCTTTCGCAATTCTTTATTGCCAATTTTTATCTCTTGTTCGTTCGTCATTTACTTTTGTGGCCAGCTTTCCGAAAGTGTCGAAAGACAAACATTGAAAGAAAGCGATAGTACATAGACAGATAGTGCTTACGTATGTTGAGCAATAAAGAAAGAATATTGTGTGTGGAGTCTTTATTGTTTAAAGTTTCATTAGAATTCAAATGAGCACACTTGCACATAAAATGATAGGGTACGAGAGCAGAGACGATCGTTGTTCAATTTCCCTTTGACTTTCTCTCGAGGGATGATTATTCAATGAAGAGAACTCTGTCGTTCCTTCTGATTGAGTCCCAGCAGCAAAACCACCTTCGCCTCAACTCAATTTATTTTCAGAGGAAAGTAGAAAGAAAGCCACAACTGGTTGCGTGAATGTAACTGAAAGGTCTAAGGTGTCAGTAGAAAGTCAGGTGGTAGCTGGGTGAGATCAGAACGAAGAAGAAATGTCGTCTCAATTTTTATCTCTCCCCTTCGTGTCTTACAAACTAATCCAAGTGGAACACGAATTATTGATTAAAACACCAGGAAGGAAGTTTAAGTAAAAATTTCTATGGAACGAGCTTTCATTCGACTGAATGAACGTAAGGTTGAATTAAGAATAATATTTTCTTTAAAAATAGGAAGCAGAGAAAGCGGATTCATTGAAGCAAATCAAATTATTTAATGCTCCCTGGGGTTTCTCTTTTAAAAGATGCGTAGTGGGAGATAGAGAATGTATGTATGCTTCTTCGCACAAGAGTGAGATGCTTTCTTGATAATCAGTTGACCTTTCAAGGAAGGGTGGATTTTAACGGTTTTTGTGTTGTGTGAGCCACCCACGCAAAACTTTGAAGTACATAAGCCTTCCCAATGAAAGCAGCGGGGAAAGTGAAGAACTTGTTCACATAATCTCGTATAGACTCCTTTCTCTGCTTTCAATTCCCTTGAGAAGGTGATGCGATGGAGTCAGCATATGGATGGAAATGTGACTCACTTCCCGACAAGAGGTTTTATACTATGCCGAGAAGATGAGATTGAACCACTTTCACCTGTCACATCCAAAATATAAAGAGGACTAGCCTAAAAGCATACGTGATCTTCTTTTGAAAACCCTTCTTGTTTGTGGCTGTGTTTAATCACTAGAAATGTGCTAGTTTGAAATTCTCTCTTTGCACGTAAATGATGATGAATCTTGTGAAGGTTTAGTTGTTTAGTAATCTCTGGCTAATGGAAGTGTGTGGTTTGGTTTTTGGTTTACAGCTGTGGGAAAACCTTTCGGAGAAGTATTTGCAGGAGAAAGGCATACTGTGGCCGAGAGTGTTGGCCAAGTGTGCCACACCCAACTCGAGGGATCAAGAAATAGCTGACCAAATTGATAAGGTAAGGAATGGAAGTGAATTAATTATGGATTACGATAAGTATGCATGTAAGAAAAGGGGATGGTAGCATGGATGGTGGAAAGGAAGTTAGTGAAAGCTGAAGAAACTCGTCTTCAAAACTCAATTCCCTTGCTTTCTTAGCATATACCCATATGGGATTAAACTTGCATAAAGTAGGATTAGCTTTGACAACAAAAAAGTGAAGTATAAGTGAACGGCTGAGTACTCTCGTGAGTGTGTATGTTGTACACATGGAATATCGTAGTCCATGTCCATAATGGTTTTTTACAGTTAAAGCGCAAAAGAAAAAAGTTTTTGCATCGACGGCCAAGCTACTTTCAGTTGGCTGGAGAAAAGGAGAGAAAACTTAAGTCTTTCTGGGGCTTTTAAAGAACAAGGCCCTTTTATTCTGTCAAACCGGAAGAATTTTCGCTTTTCTTGGTGATGGCGATGATGGCATTTTGTATTATGCTGGCAAGTGGGCTAAATAAGTAGTAAGGAGTAGTCGACGTCTACTAGTAGAAAGTAAAAGAAGAAGAGAAGAAGATGAAAGTCAAACAAAATTGGAGTG
>JAQGAD010003060.1:0-11349 GCA_034696625.1 Isotomurus palustris
TCATCTCCCGTTAGCATCCCTTCAAATATTTTGCCAAAATTCGTACAACTCATGAATCACTACTAAAATTATAATACGAGTGCATGAAGTTCCTTATCTTACGGAAGGTAGTCGTTTTCTAGGAAAAAATGTTTATGGCTTTTTACAAATTATTCACAACTTGATTAAAATAAAATGTACATTGGAAAGTTGATTTAATTTGCTTACCCCAGCTCCGTTGACTCCTAACAGACCTGAAATTCACAATTTGGAAATCAAACAGTGACAAGACGTAGGTAGCTTTTATTATCATTCACGCTGTCTCCGCTTACCAAAGCACTCGCCGTAGTGAACTCCAAAACTTAAGTGGGACACCGCAGAGAAGGACCCGTAACTTTTACAGAAGTCGTCGACAATCAAAGCTTCGTCATACACTCTTCCTATCAATACCGGGATACTGAAAATTACGCACTGGCCACAGACTGCTATGCCTTAATCATTGTAGTACTTGCCTGTCCAAACCAAGTTTTGGACTCGCTGTGCCTCTTCGTGGACATCTTCATCCGCAGCATAACTGTTAAATGCGCCGCCTGATCTTCCATGCAGAACTGCTTTAATCTTGGAGATGACGCCAAACTCGATGAGAAGCAGCAGGAAGTTGTAAAAGATGCCCATCAGAAACATATACGCTAGCTCCTGTCCTGGTCCAGGAGCAGAGTGAAAGTTATATTCACCACTGTCCTTTCCCGGAATAACAGAAACATAATTCCAAGAAAAAAGTGATTTCGGAACATGACAGCCTCCGGCAGTTTTGTGGCACCAGCCTACAATTGAGAGACAATTTATTTTGCTTGATACTTGGGTGTTTCTTCTAACTAGTAAATTAGTAACTACCACACATACTTTTGCAACATTTGCGGAAGTTCCATTCGAAATCTCCTCGTGGCATCTCTTGGTCGACTACACTGCATCGAATTTGTTCGAAGTCAGCAGGGAGTAGGTCACACTGAGCATTGTCAAGCGCGATGTCTGTATACTTAAGCAAACTCATTGAAATTCCAAAAACCGGAAAAACTCTGAACATTCTGGTAAGAACTTCAACAGCTGTGAATAGCTTAGTTGCGCGGTCTGTGACTTCAGAACTACCCGTGTTAACCATCATAGGTACCAGTACAATATAGTTGATTAAGTCCATCGTGTATAATAGCAAAGGAAGTAGAAGACCTGTAATTAATCGATTCAATGTACTGAGCATTAGATACTTACACAAAAAATCTCTAAATTCATTGGCAGCAGCTTACCAGTGACTATATGCAGAGTAGTCAGAAAAGAAAACCCACCGGCAACACTCTTAGCGTATAAACTCCACAGATAAGAAAATGGAATCGCACAAAATGCGTACACGACAAATATGACAAATAGGCCTCCTAAAATATTATTATTGTCATGCAGCTGAGCATACGGTCACATTCTTCACATTTAACACTAATATTAAACTTCATATAAATTGTTTTACTGCACCTAAAGCACCTTTTGTCGCAAAAAAGCTAGCTTGTAGGATTGGAAACCACACCACCATCAAGCCAAATGCCAAAATCACCATAAAGAAGTCCCAAAGAAAGTACGCAAACCAATACGACACAGCACTTGTCCCAGTCATTAACTGCAGTTGCTTTCCCTTAAAAAACCACGAAACAATGATTTACTAAGTAATTCAACCTTATTGGACGCAAATTCAGTTTTCAATAGTTACACTGCACAGTCGCTCCTCCACTGGAGCAACAACGAAGGTTGCAGCGACAAGGAATAGAGCGAGAGATATCATGACCATACACGTTACGGACACCGTAGGATAGCGTCCGTATTGTGGGGAGTATGCCAAATCGATAGCAACTTGGCTATATTGTAGAGGATGATTTTTGACACTAATAGTCTTGCCAGACGCTTGTGTCTGTCCCTGTCCGAAGTGTCGTAGCATCGTGTTCGACGCCAGGTTGATTGCAAGCGGAGACGTGTGATACGGAAACATGGAGTACACTATTGCAATGTGATCTTTGTTGCCGCCATTTCCAAACTCCACTGCGACTGGAGTTTTCTCCTTAAATGAATTATATTTTTCTCCTGATCCAACCGCTTCAAGAGCGTTTTCCATTGTCCCCCTTTCCAAAGACAGTTTTTCAAGTTTTGAGTACGGTTCCACAAGTTTCCTGAATTCACTCTCCATTATCTGTGTGTACAAAGGTTTTGTTCGACTCATTCTTTTTACAAAGATCTGCGTTTAGTCTTACTGTCTCATTAGCAGGTGGATGTGACATGTAATAAGTGTGACTGTTCCGATAGTTCTTGAATGATATATCCACACTAGTCAGCCCTATAGGGGGGTGCATGGCCTTATAGGTAACAGCTAGTACAATAAGCATCATGAATATTGGGATTGCTAACTAAACAAAGAAAACAGGTAGTTAGTAATACAGATCATAGACATAGAATATACAAATACAAAAAACTCTCACCAATGACCATAACAGGGACAGCTTGCGCCAAGTATACGAAGCTCTCTTTAAAAGGAGGCCCCCCAACTGCTTCAAGAGTAGACGGAATCCGGTGAGTGGAACTATCAAAAATAACGTAGGATATTTTAGTCAGCATAGTGCGACTTTAGTATTTGCAATGCTGCACGTTTTATCACAATAATAATTTCAATTTAGGTATTATAAGAACCTAGTGGTGTAAGCAGTATTTTATTTGTGGCAGCATCAGCGTTGGGTTGTTGCGGTATATCTCGACGAGTATCACCCGCTCTGCAGAAATTCATTTTTAAGTATCTTTCAGTACGTTTTTCCTACACATTTACGCGTAGCTTACTTCACGAAAACTTCGTCCAGAGTGGTTTGTGACAGAGCCATAGTTCGGATACCGAGGTTCGATTTGTTGCTCTCCAAGTCTTTGAACATCGTTGGGAAAATAGCAGACGACACAGACTCTGTTGGAAGCAAAATGGACCACTCGTAGGGCATAGTTGCAACTCCCGGCGCGTCCTTTACTTGTGCAGTTAGCACCGTCCTCTGTACAAGCTCTAAAGTGGCAGTACATCTGCTGTCGTCTTCAGACATAATTGTGAGGGTATATCCAGTTCCTGACGCAGCACAATTAAACAGTTCTTCAAGTACTGCCTATTCCTTAGGCCAAAAACTAATACTAATTGTGTATTTATTCGACCTTACCGTAATAGTTCTTGAGAAAGAGTGGAGTGCCTAAACACTGCAGCACTCCCTCAGTCATAATTCCAATTCTGTCGCCAAGCACGTCTGCCTCCTCCATAAAGTGAGTCGTCAAAATAATCGTCCTCCCATCTCGTTCGTTCTGCAGAAATAATCAGGTTTTAAATGTAATCGTTACATCGTTAGTAGTAAATCTTAGGATAATATTTCATTAGAGTTCGAGCATGCGGGATGCAACTCACGAGAAGAACGTCCCAAATGGCTCTCCGAGCTTCGACATCCATCCCACTGCATTGATGTAATAAATCATGAGTTGAGGTGCTAGTCAGTTATCACTAAACTTCTTAGATGATTCATCAGTTATTCAAATACCTGGTCGGTTCGTCTAAGAATACCACCTGGTCGAAAACGGTGAAAACAAATTCAGCTACAGCTTAAGGTACTTCTAATTAATTCTCCACTTTACCTTGGCGTCTCCCACCAAAGCGATTCCCAAGCACAGCTTCCTCTTCTGTCCACCTGATAACGCAGTTGATCTGGTTTTCAACTTCTCTCCAAGTTGGATACTCGTAGCCAACTGCTTAGCACTTTTAGTAGCTTCTGTAAACTTCATTCCTCTTACCTGGACGAGGTTGTGTTTAGTTCTTAGCAATTCATGTTAATAATCGTCTAATCATCATTTTTTTGTTTTTTCACCTTTGCAAAAAATATTAAGTGTTCCAACACATTCATCTCGTCAAACAGAAGGTTGTGCTGAAGACAAATTCCGATTTGACTTCTCACTGCATTCAAGTCGTCGTGTATGTCGTAGCCGTTGACGATTACGGTTCCAGAAGTAGGGGACAACATTCCGATGCAACACGATATCGTCGTTGTTTTACCAGCACCATTGTGACCTGCAAAAGATCGTCAACCACAAGAGTCTAAAGCGCTGACGAATCTAACATTCCTGAGAAGCCTTTCGGACGTTGTTCTAACCAAGTAGAGCAAATATCTCTCCGTCGAGCATCTTCACGGAAAGTCCTGCAACGGAAGGTGCTTTCTTTCCGAATGTTTTCACAAGGTTCCTTATGTCAAGTCCAACATTATGTCCTTCGGGATAGTCTTCAAAGCCTGTTTCTGGGTTACGATTCAGCGTGTGTTCCGGCCCAGAAGGAGAGACTGTGGGTTTGCTTTTCTTCCAGAATTGGGGCGTCAGAGGCTTTTGGCAATCAATACACTGAGAAATGGCAGTTTTTAGCTTAGTTAAAGATTACATCAAACAGGTACCCAAAAAATGAAGTAGAATGGTTTCCTTGTGCCATGGGTGGATGGTAATACGGCCTCGAGGTATAAAGCAAGGAACAGGTAAAGAAAAATGTCTATTGTAAACATTATCAAAACGTGAATAAAACTGAGGTCGTCAACATTGCTTAAGGGGTCGAATAGCTCCTTAAAACCGAGTCCAACAGCTGCATAATTAGTACTAATTAATAAGTCATTACGATTTATTAACCAAATCAATTTTGTACGTCCTATTTGACCAACCTCGCTTTTCGTACTCCCCAAGCGTTCTTATTCCCCAAGCCAGGGCAATATTCGGAATCAACCCCATTGCATACTTCTCGCCTAATGAGAACAGACGATAAGTCTGGTAATTTACAGTTGGTGCCCACAAAGCGAAGAAGGATACAATCCACACGACACACCCACACGCGATGGCAACTGAAGCTATATTAATTTAACTTTCATGTTTACGGGAACCACATGTTTAGGGCTGAAAAGAGTTAAAGAAGAGCCTAACGTTTTTCAAAGAATGAAGCCAGGAACAACAAAAAGGCCGTAGAGGATAATCCATACAGTAGCAGCATTGCCCAAACCAGTAAAAAATTTGAATCTTGAATCATCCTCCCTGCATACATCATCCCACATATAATGGTCAGACTGATAAACGATGTAGCCGAACACGTTATGATCCACGAAATCCAGTGCATCCAATTCGACAGGCCATAAATCTTTAACAGTTCCTATTAAAACCAATCATAAAATCTTTGAAACCGAACGCATTGTTATTGTTTTACTATTTCACACATTATTCGTGAGACTTACTTTCATTCCTGTTTCTCGCTCAGTGATCACGCCTTTCATGACAGGTGGAACAGACATTACGTACGTCACAGCAATAAACGCCGGTAACAAGAACTGGAAAATGATTGCTCTGATTTCCTTTGTAAGTGTTCTCGTCGTTTGTTTGTGCTTTGGAACAACCATTCGACCAAACTGAATCTACAGTAAAGCAGTGATGCATCGTTACGTCTATTTTTTCCTAATCGAATTTTATGAATCATTTAGTACGCCGGACATCGTACATTGTCTGCAGGATCTCTGCCAGTGAAGCTGTGAATGAGAGCTCTGTCCACAAAAACTTGGAAACTAGTGAATCCACTTCGTTCGTAACGAATCGAATCCCCAACTACAACATTATTATATAAGCAAAGATAACGATGTTTTCCTTCTGCACACCTCAATTATCGTATCATAGAAAGAAGTAATGATGGGCATACAGGGTTTTTCTGACAAAAGAAGTTGAACAAACTTGTTCTTCTCGGTCTGTTGTTCCTTCGTTTCACTAATTGTGCCCTCCAAGACTTCGGGCTTGAACAAGCCTTCCTTGTCCACCATGCGTAACTTGTAGGAGCCACCGTTTCCCTCGAAGATAATCGCAGCACGGAGCTGAAAATCAGAGTCCACTGCATCGTTCTTTATCTTCTTCAAGTTGTGCTTCTTCCACGCTGCTTCGATAGCCCTCTCCGACTTGTACCCTCGCCACTCTTCAAGCAAAACACCAGCTCGTTTCGAGAATGCCTTAATAAACTAATTTTGGTATGGAGATAAAATGCAGTTGTTACCGATTTCGTCTCCCAAGGAGCCCTGCATTCTGATGATGGTGTCTACGATTCCTTTTGTAAACTCGTTTTCAGGTGCAAATGCCACCACACAACTGTGAGCTTCTGGCCCAAGATCTATTCTTTCATTTAGCGTTCTGTCTGGATTTTGTATAGTTTGCCCACTTCTTTCACAGAGCAGAGTGAAAGTCTGAAAATACATTCAGTGAAAGCGTTTACTCCTTAACCTGGTGGAACAAGATTGATATCGACGCCCTCAGGGTCGATGCCGCAATTCCATCGGGTTCAGTGCACCACTACAGGCTTCAACATACCTTGGATGCACTGATTATTTTTCGTACCTTGTAGTTTTTAGTAATGCATTCACGAATAGCTTCCACATTCTTTTCGTCTTTACTTTTGCGAACGGTCCCACCACTTCCGCTACCACGTCGACTGGTGCCGCCACTGCCATCCTGGGGACCATTGCGAGAATACGAACCGTACCGTCTTAGTTCTTCTAGCTTGTCTTCTCTGATCAAACGGGACCCATCATCATTCTCCATACAGTCATGCTCTCTGTCAACTCCCATTCCAAATTCGTCAACTTTAAATGCTTCAGCCAGTAAGACGGTAGCCAATGTGAGCGATGCTATAATGAGGATAGGGATGATAGGAAAAACTATTTCGCAACAGCAAAGGCAGAAGTGCCTCCTTCGCAGAAGGAAGTTCTTGTGCAACAACAACCCCACATTTCGACATCCACTGCGAAACCCGGCTTTGCGGACAGGTCTTGCTGGAACAGAAGCTGCAAATCGTGGAGGACCAGTTTCTACTGGCGGAGGTATGTTGACATTGCCCTCGACTTTCACAGATACACTGGGATCTCCCACCACTTGCGGAGGTGAATTGGAGTTCCCCTCAGCAGGAACGCCGGACATGACTCCTTCTGAAGTCGGAAGTTGCTGCATCTCTGAAACACTCGAGACTCAAAACCTCCTCCGTTGTTCACAAAAAGCTGAAAACTACTCTGCCTGAAAATGTGATGGACCCGTATTTAAGGGTCCGGTGTAAGCGATTTAGTGACCATTAGCAACTTTCGACAAAACAGCCAGATTCTCAAGTGCTTTAACGAACCTAATGAGAGTGGACTAAAAATCGCTGGAGTAATAGAATAAAAATTATTACGTGTATTATTCTGCATATGAGGGTTTCAGTTGCAAAACGACCAATCTCGTAGCTAACCGTTTCGAAAACTCATAGCAACAAAATTTCCCTCACAAGGGAGCCTATCCTGTTGTCAGCAATCTTAGCCTTGTACTAGTTGCAATTTAAAAACGGTAAAACACTCCAATTGTACGAGTTATGCGTGGTAAAAAAATACACCGACTAGGAAATCTCTACATTCCATTAATACAATTCAAAATCAGTATCTAAAGAAGAAAATGAAATGAATCATTATAAATTGACACATTGCAATGCTCTCTTTTGAAATAACGGAATCCATAAAAATGGTCCCAGGCGATTTTAAGGATTCGCCAGGTTACCACTTGTAGATGTTTTTCTGAAAATCACCCATTCCCGGTTCCCGAAAAGTTTGTAGCAGCTCAAGTCAATAAGGTGACCATTCTATGAATTGGAAAAGTATTCTGCCTGTCATTAAGGAGAATACAAGGATTACCAGTGAATTAGTTGGAACAAGCTGTCGGTATTTTTGCCTAAGATTCGTAAAAAATACGTCTAGTACTGTTGGTGTAAAAATAACGATGCCTCCCGTTACCTGGTTAACCTGCATTAAAGAATAGGATCATGAACTTTACTAGTCTACAAAAACCATCATAAATAGCGTAACCGACCTGACACAAGTGTCCCAGTATTAGTTGCTCGCGGATCTGAGACAAAAAGCTTTACTGTACGCAAAGGGGATCACGGGATGGTGAGGACTTGTCGGGCACTGTCAAATTCAAGAGCTACGTTTTAATTTTCCGTTTTCACCCTCAGTCTGAAGTGTTGAAAATTGTGTGTTTTCAGTTTTTTGAGTTTACTCAAGAACATAAATCTCTTATTTCGGACGGAGTCGGAACATTATTATTATATCTAAAGGTTTGTCCTTCCCAAATATCCACGCTCCCACCTTAATAAAAGGAGCCCTCTAAAATACCTCTGTGGAGGCCTTAAAGAAGTCTTCCTACGGCTGGAGAACCTAGAGGAGTTTCGTTGTGCCTAATGCGGCCTCGTTGGTCCTCCTTCTCCTTGATGACAAAGAAGGCAAGGCAGATCTACTCATCTAGTTTTGAGGTTGTGAGGTCGATGAAACTCTCTCCTTCCTTCCACATGAGTCTCCTCCTTCTATATTATCTTAGTCGGAACATTCCGCTGTAAGGTTTTTCTCTAACTGAAATCCTTAGCTGGCAATTATTGAACCAGCTGGGAAAATGCTTTAATGAACAAAAATGCTTTCTTCAAGGTTTAATACTTCAGAGAACTTTCAAATTCTTTACGTAAAGTGTTAAGTTAGGAATATTTAGGGTGTACGCTGGTTTACTTATCAAAATAAACTAATACGATACTCGCCTTAAACTCCTAATTTGTGTTGAAATACGAGCGGATTTAATTAAGTAGTTCAGTAGTTTAATTAAATTTAAAACGAAAAAAATGTATGGGCCGTTGTGATCAATGCTCACTGCATGACGGTTTCTTAACAGCAGTTTTTCAAAAACGGCATTAAAAAGGACTTGAACAGCCTAGAATATTCACCCCACTTATTTTGGCAATACAGTAGTAAGCAGTAAGCAGTATGACTATTTTTAATGAGAAGTTTATGATATGGGCCCGTTTACTGACAAAATTTTTAAAAAAAGATCAAACCCATGACACCTGAGTATTCTCCCTTGTGATGTCAGAGAGTTTTACCGTAACTTCATCTCCGAAAAAAATTATCCGTTGCTAAGGCCGACCTTTCTCCGAGATTCGTCGTTTTGCAACTGAAACCCTCATATATATAATAGATGATAAAGAATCAAATGACAAATGAGTCAGTCAAATTAAGAATCAGACAATGTAGATAAGGGACAAAAATTGGATGTACAAATTGCGAAAAGGGACAAGAATTAAGTTCATATGAACAGCAGTGGCGTAAACAGGTGTACACAGTTAAGGAATATTCAAATGAGCAATAAGGAATTCACAAGAAAAACAGTAAACCGATTAACTTGCGAGTGCCTTTTTGCTGCTTCAACAGCTACTGTAATGATTTACCGGAGTTGGAGAGAACCTTTAACATTGTCAACAATAATATCGTTTTTGGTGGTCGGTGTAATTAAGTATTTGGTTGAGCAATATTAAGTAAAATCGTGGGTTAATTTTTCAAAGTATCGCAAAACGTTAGTATTTGCAAAATCAGTAATTTGTATAGGGCAATGTCAGTAATTGGTAGGGTGCACTAATTACCACCCAAAATTTTACCTCTGTGGACTTAAGAGGTCATATCTCGTGACCTTTAGGTCACAGGGCAGTGAAACTGGTAATGTATGAAATCAGGAGACCTTTCGAAGGATACCAAGTTTAATAGGGGTCATGAGGGAATCGTTTTTGTGGAAGATAAAAAAAAGTCCACAACAGAATCATTTAGAAATACAGTTACTCCCAAAATCGGTTCTAGCTGAAATACCTCACCACTTGCAATTGTGGTTGATCAAAAGGGTTCCGGTGCAACAGAGTTTGGTTTGAAAACTTTCTTAGATTTCGAGAAAATCGTCAAAATCGGAACTTTGCCACATCATATCTCCGTCAATTTTTGGCCAAATCCGAAAATATTACCACACCAAGTTTCAATTCGATTCCGGATATTATAGTTCTTACTCACCAGCCGTTATTAAGCTTCAGCCGCTCGCGCTCTCTCGGTCGCTTTCTGATCACAACCAGTTTGTTTTCATTAGTTTGGTCACTTTTCTTTTCCCTGCTCCAACACTTCTTCATCGTGGACCATTGGACAGCATCCCTAGAAGATAACTCAATGCCCTTGGAATTCGTAATCATCTTTTCAACGTTAATTTGGACATCTTTGGTCATTTTTCACCATTACTCATTGTAAATGCGAGCTACTAAAGTTGGGTAGTATCTCATCTACAACATTACTCAATCTCATCTACAACATTACTCAAGCACCTGGTTCACAATTCACCTTCAGATTTATTCGCACGCGTGACGAGTAATTCCAAATCCCAACTGCTTCTCTTTATTAAGGAGTGAAACTCCTTTATGGGAATGCTCTGTCTGTCTGTCCGTCCGTCTGTCTGTCTGTCTGTCCGTCCGTCTGTCTGTCTGTGTGTCTGTGTGTCCGACGGATAACTGTCGAACGGATCAACTTTTTCAAATTCTGTTTTCACACAATCATTAGTGAGGGTCTAACTTAGTTTGAGTTCGAAGATGGGCCCTGTAGGTCATCCCCTTCAGGCTCAAAGGCCAAAGGTCATCACAATTTCAAATGGCAACCCCCACTATATGGGGTATCGTTGGAAAGGTCTAGGCCTACAGGTCACAGAAAACTAATTTTTAGGTCACTCTGACCTTTGGGTCAAAAGTTATGACCTTCAAAATATTTGGGGTCAATTGAGATTTTACAACTCGAATAGGTTAATTTAAAGAATTCTGAAGTTGAGATTGTCGAAAATTGTCGAAAATCGGCGTCATTGTCGAAAATTGTCGACATTGTGTCGAAAATTGTCGACATTGTGTCGAAAATTGTCGACATTGTCGAAAATTGTCGAAAAGTCGACATAACAGACATTTTCGAAAGTGGCGACATAATCGAAAAGTGTCGAAAATATTGTCGACATTGTAATTAATTAAAAGCTCAGATACAGCTACAGAAAATCGAAAGCGAAAAATTAATTACAAGCTCAGATACAGCTACAGAAAATCGAAAGCGAAAAATTAATTACAAGCTCAGATACAGCTACAGAAAATCGAAAGCGAAAAATTAATTACAAGCTCAGATACAGCTACAGAAAATCGAAAGCGAAAAATTAATTACAAGCTCAGATACAGCTACAGAAAATCAAAAGCGAAAAATTAATTACAAGCTCAGATACAGCTACAGAAAATCGAAAGCGAAAAATTAATTACAAGCTCAGATACAGCTACAGAAAATCAAAAGCGAAAAATTAATTACAAGCTCAGATACAGCTACAGAAAATCGAAAGCGAAAAATTAATTACAAGCTCAGATACAGCTACAGAAAATCAAAAGCGAAAAATTAATTACAAGCTCAGATACAGCTACAG
>JAQGAD010003061.1:0-11348 GCA_034696625.1 Isotomurus palustris
CTTAGACGGATCAAGAGGTCGGTACATCCAACATCAAAGTCCCCTTGAATTTTTTTCCCAACAAAGTTTTAATCGTAAATGCGGTAGTCTCTTAAATAAAATCATGAGGACTTCCAATCGCCTTCCCGAGAAGAGACTTATCCAACTAAAAGTTGATCTTCTGAGAGAGCCGAGAGTTCGGCCGACAAAGTTGATTGACAGTCATACGTGGTGAGTGGAAACGTTTTATTTACTGGAACATTTAAACTCCTTTTAATTGAATATGAATTAGTTTAAAAAACCTGACTTTAAAAAGAGGCTTCTGTGATTAGGATTTTCTCGAAATGATTTCTCTTGTAGCATCTGAAAAACAAAAAATTCAATACTTTTTGATTTGTTTATATTTATTTGAGAAGACCGTTGTTAACGTTAATGTTGTATATCGAAACTCACCAGTATCATTGACACAAAATCTAAAATTCATCCTATGAACAGATGGATGATATTCCAGTGCCAAGTCTGGCCTTCCTTGTGTACATTTTGAGTCTACGCAAGTCCCGTGGAGCTTTGTAGGCTGAAATTTCTTAGTGCACCAGTATATATTTTCATCCTCGCAATCTTCCTGCAAGACGGCATTTTTGCTTTTGTTGTTCCATTGCATCATCTCCCAGCCACAATATTGATGGTGTTGATACGGAACATCTGGACAAACGCAGCCTGGGATTTCGAGAAATTCCTCAGGGATTTAAAACGAAGTGTGCAGTATCACCATTAGCAGCGCAACAGCGTACATCTTGATGGGATTCATTTCCAAAAGCCCCCTAAGTACAAACAAGAAACATTGAATTCAAGCAACTGTTTGAATGAGTGGTAACACAAAAAGCCTTTAATGCCCTGAATAAATCAGTGCGAAATATTACACAGAAGATAAACTGACACATTGATACAACAAATAAGTTGTTATTAAACATTCAACAAAAATCAAGGCAACAAAAAGCGAAAAACTTTGCATTTTACGTGCTATCATATAGTGGAAGATTTTCACGATGTTTCCGATTTCCCACGAGTTAAATAAACTGATCATATTTCACTTAAAAAATTGCAATCTTTACGCATAGGCTAACGCAGCTGGCCGGATGTTTATTCTTAATGACAATTTTAGCAGTCTATTTCTTTGAACTTATTGCAGTACCATTCCTAATTAAGCCCTCCTTCAAAAACTTTATGCCAAGCAGTCTTTATGGCCCAGTTATTTTCACGAGAGCTTAAATTGCCTATTGGTCCTAGAGTTTAGGATTAAAAAAAAGTTCCTACAACCGAAAATCTCCTGTCCTCAAGTTTAGAATTGAATCTTAAGTTTAAATTAGCTTACATCTAACTCGCCAATACATCTCTCGTCAACTGAACTTGATTCAAGGAAATCATTTGGTGTGCACCTTAATTACAGGGACTCTTTCCACAACTTAAATCGTCTTCGAGTGTAAACAATCTAGGATTTAGAAAAAATCATCACCCTTTTGCGATCAAAACTTCCCCTTTCTATTCATTCTTTAAAGAGGAATATGATACTCTGCGCTTTCTTCTCTTCTCTTTTTGTCTAATCGGAAGTGCAGGTATTTCTAATTGTCACCACTTTGACCCACATCGGTCAACCGTATGACCGTTTGTGTCCAAAATTTGAAACTGCTTAACGATAGCTGTTTTGTATATGCACACAACAGTTGGACGCTCTACGATTGTCCGGTCAAAAGTTGCGTACATACAACAGACGAACGAGAGACTAATCTTATAAGACCAATTTGACTGATTGTGAGCTAAAAAGTTGCAACGCTAAGCATACTAATCATGCGTTGTTTTTATTAAAATATTGCCCAGTTGTTACTCACGCTGAGATACCCGGAATCATTCAAGTTTATTTCTGTTCAAGTAAGAGGTTTTAAATTCCTGTGCAGCATTGACTGTTACCTTATTGCGGCTGACTGATTTCAACAGTAATTGGATATTTGCAAATGCTCTGTTGCCAATTACTGTCCGTACAAACTGCGGGAGGAACCACGATGCAGAACAAAAGTTAAAACCTCGAAACGTAGTTGTTTTGATTTAACAACAGCTTAATAGTAGAAAAAAAATTTCTTTACAAAGTTAACTTTAATGAGTGAACTTAAAGATTCATTGTGGAGGGAGAATCATGCTAATCAACCCACGCCATGAATTGCTTCGCTATACATTTTTATTACTTAAACCTTAAAAATTAAGTTCATTGTTCCTTTGGCTCTTGTGTAATTATTAAGCTTAGTTTATCCACCCATCAATTGTTAAAATTCCAAAACAAATTCTGACATAAATACATTAGCCCACAGCCAATCTTACTAAAATGTTGACTGTGAAAAGAACATAAGGTTCTTTTCTGAAGTGGTGGTGATTTCGGTTGGAATGATGAGGAAGTGAAGGACGAGGAGAGATGTCTTCGACCTCATTTGACTATCTTTGATGGAAGCCTCGAGAAGCGGCTGTCTCTTCCTACACTCCCTCCTCATACTTCATTCCTCATCGAGTCCAAATCCAATTGTCCAGATGTCAAGAAGTCAGTAGTAACTTAGTTCGTAGTTCATAAATATATTGATATGCCTCAGATTCCCCTTAAGGTTTTCAATTAACTGTCCACCGTATATAGTCTCGTAAATTCTCTATACTTTTGTTAAGTAATTTGTGCATAAATCGGTCGGTTGGGTAGATTTTTTGTGTGTCATATTCGGACAGTTTTGTTTCTTGTGGAAAATCCATTCCCGCGTCGATTTCGAATCGAAGGAGGAGGTCGAGTGAGGAGGAAGGAGATCGCTGTGAGGCCGTTGCTGTCGAGTGAGCCTTCATCCACTTTCTTTCTTGATTCTTCTCGATCAAGACGATCGCCACACATGGAAAAAAATTTTATGGATTCAAAGTGATCGGAATTGATTAAATGACTTCGCTTTTGGCCAAAGTACACAAAATCTGCAAGATCGCAATACGTTTACTTAATCAACTGCGTCAATTTCACAGCAGTAGTTGCAACGTAAGTTCCTTGAATAAAATCCGCACTCATAAAACCCTTACAATCTGAAATTGCATTCATTATGTTTCCCAGAAATGTTTTCAAAAGAGCCGTAGGCTTTTGTTAGCTTCCGATGGTTGAAGAACTCATCATTCCCAATTTCGATTTCAAAATTCAATTTTTGAGGATTCGGCTAAAGCTCATTGTTCAGTTTTGCTCTTTGTTTGCTTAAATTCTAATATTTTTGGAGCCGAAGGAAGCCTTTAAGCTTTAGTATAATTTCAATCGTGACTCTGAAAGTTGTGATTCCTATGTTTTCACAGGAAACAGAGATGTAACCTTTTGTTTTTTTTAAATTTTTTGCTGCAGTAAACCTGTCGAATGAAAACCCTACACAAATGGATAAAAAGCAAGACGCTTTTTGCTTGTAATTTCTACTTGTAATTTGTGCTAATTTTGTGGTTTTATAATTTTAAAAACAAACGGCATTTGATTCGTTGTTCCCTGTAGTTAATTGCTAAAGAATGACACAGGAATTTGCTTAGTGTGAGTCAACATTACGACTGTTTCCGAAAGAATTATTCGTCATGTAATCAATGTAAAGTATTGGAATGCCTCCTGTATCTACAGGATTTCCAATTCTTCCTTAACCGATTCCAGCTTTGTACGGCATTGAACTTGCATTTCCAATTTTGTTGGGGAACTAATTTGTCAATTAAAACTACTAGGAATCAGACAACTATGATATCTTTTGTTTTTGGAGGAAAATTAATTTCTTTCGTTGGAGAATATTTGAAGGCCAGGGTAAAGTGCATCTTCACTTATGAGAGCCTCAAAGACTTACCAATCTGTTGTATGAACGAGTAACTTGAAAACCTGAAAGCATTTGAACTCAAGAGTGAATCAATTCCTGTGTAGGTTTCAATTTAATGTAACTCCAGACAAGAGCAAGCGAAAGACGTATCCGCAAAAGAAACTGATGCGATTGTAGGGTAAAAATTTCATCAAATTAATTCATATTGGATTGGTCCAGGTTTTCTAACGAAAAAATAGTTAAGAGAAAAAAGAAAAAAGTTAACAGAAATGGTTGTGCATGAAAGAGAAAGTAAAGTTCCACTTCAATGCTTAATCATTTACAATCTTAACAGTACTATATTAGTATATTAAAGCTCTTTTTGTCAGCAGTCACTGACAAGTTTCAATAAACAGTACCAGATGTTGTCCGTCGATAAAAATTGCAATTAATGTGTCTCCATTCAACAAAATTATTATTTCGAAGGTTGCCAATGTAGTTATGACAAATCGAGAAAAATAACACATACTGCAAAGGAATAAAAAGATTACAGCTAGGCGATTCTCGAAGCCCAGGCATTTTAGAGCCCCACTCACGTCCAACTCACCCAAATTATGTAAATTTTCCCTATATAATAACTATTAATTATGGATAAATTGGTCGTGGTTAACTTGTAATGGGATTGTCGTTGCATTTTCTAGATAACTGTAAAATTTCATACCAGTAGCATACATTTGTGTATCTGTTAAGCTCGCAACAAAATAACACTTCCATAAAATACAATAAAACAAGAAGGAATTTTTCATGTTTGCGAATACGTAATCATCTTTCTGAATCTTTTTAGTTGTAAATAATATCTTTTGTGTTCCGTAGTTTCTTGTGAGGTGTAATTTGCATTATAAAGACTGGCGGTGAACTGAATGACTAAATAAATGGCAACAGCATTGAACATGAGCTGTGCAAACTAGCAGAGGATTTATGATCATTAACAATATTATTAAGTTCTTAACAACAGACAATTTGGAAAAATTAGGGTCAGCCAGTATAAATAGTCCATCGGTTTAACTATTTTTCAAAAATTTGAAAATTGATTTTTAAAAATTTGCTTTCTAGATTTTGGTGTGAATTTGTAAAATATTTGAACACATTTTTCATACGAAAATTTGAGTTTTTTCGAAATTTTGAAATAGCAAAATTTTAGTACATGCATGTGAATATGTAAAAATGAGTATCTTCAAATTTTATTAAAATAAGTTTAAATTGGAAGTGTGTGCCATCCAAAAAGTCATAAAATGCCAAACATTTTGGAAAAACCGTGTAACCTGCGAACGAAGTGCAATTGGGAACTAATTTTTCGGAATTTTCTAAGTTAAATAAAGATGCACAAGATAGTGTATGATTTTATTTGAAAAGCCGGAACCTCAGTACTAATGTAGTATTGTAAGTGGAATTCCATTTATTTTTCTCTTTCGCTATTATCTTGGCTTTCGTGCGTTTAAAAAAACTATTCGTAAAGGTGCTCATGGACATGGCTTTAAGATAGGTTGGGGGAGTAGACATGAGAAGTCTCAGCTTTTAAGCTATGCCACAGTAACTTGGCTATTAGAACCTGAAATGATACGAACAACTGATGTGCTGAAGGCACGATAAAAGATGCGATTTGTCTCTCTCCAAATACGTTGCGAACGGAGTGAGCACACGAAGTCCTCCCTCCAAAAGAAATGAAACTAACGTATTTTGTGTATTTTCCTTTTCTACAATACAGTGGTGTTGTCGAGTACAATTTGATTAATTCTTTTACAAGATTCTTACTCAACAACTACAATTATTATTGTTTACACTCTCTTGTCGAAAACCAGTTCCACGTTTGGGTAAGGAGTTCCAGCCATCTCATATAAGATTTTGATATCTTCAGCTTTCTGGTGGGTTGTAACTGAGAAGTTCCTCAAAATCTGTGCAACCACACGAGCAAGAATGCATTCAGCATATTTTTGTCCTGCAAGAATTCAAAAGTGAAACAGCAAGTAATTTTCCTTGTAATTCAATTTAAAACAAACATCTGCGTAATTTGTACCGATGCAGTTTCTAGGTCCAGCTGAGAATGGCATGTAAGTGTACGCCTTGATCAAGTTCAAGTTGAATTCATTAAATCTCTCAGGGTCAAATTTCCTTGGATTCGGGAAGACCTCTGGGTTCATGTGAAGCTCATGAATACTCACAACAACTGGCGCTCCCTTCGGAATCTTTCGCCCGTCCCCTAGCATTATTGAGCGGCCATTAGTAATATTACAATGCTTTTTAAAACAAGTTGTTTATAATACAAATCTTTAAAAAGAGCTACCCATTAAAATGGATTCCGATGTGGTTCTTCCAATCAGAGGTGCAGGGGCGTGTAATCGCATGGTTTCTTTTATGCACATTCGCAAATATTTCAACTCCGACATGTCCGAAAACACCAATTCTTTACCATTTCTTTCGACAAACAACAAATCTATTTCATCCTGTGCTTTCTGCTGGCACTCCATATTTAAAGCCAGGAAGAACAGCGTCATTGTTGTAGTAACTGCCGTAGTATCGACTCCCTTTAACGTAAAAAATACACCGCTATTTAGTATATTCAATTCTAAGAAACAGATATTCTTTGTTAAGAATTATTTTTACAGCTCCAACGATGGTTAGAAAATGGTCGTATTTCCATTGAAAGGATTTGCTGGCATCCCCGAATATTCCATGCATGGTTTTTGTGGTCTTGGTATCTACGGAGAATAAATTAAGCTACTGACTTTTTACCTACATTATAAAAATGAAGCTTTTTCGGTTAATGATTAAACAAACATTATTGAAGAAAAATCGATTCTTAAATGCACCAGAAATTTCGCTACAACGTTGTACAGTAATAGTTTATGATGACTATACCTTGAATTTCGGCATCTCCTGCCTTACTAAGGTCTAGCTGAATTTTCATACTGTCCACCTGAATTTTCGAAGAAAAGACTACTAAACTGAACGTTAGCGAAACATCAAAGTTCTGGAAACCTTTGTGCTTACAATATGAGAAATAATTCCTTCCAGTCGTTTGTGGAATTGTTCCAGCTGTCTTTGGTATCCGAATAATCTCCAGTATATATAATTCCTTGTCCAGGGCTTCATTATTCGTGTGTTTGCCATTGTCAATGCCCTTATTTTGACACAAGGGACAAAGATTATAAATTAAGAGTGTATCATAGGCGACAAAATATCATTCGAATCCCCATATGTAACCAATAGTAAAATGGGTGGTTTTAAAATCCTATATCCTCCCTGGATTTTTGAGTTAAAAATTTGAAAAAAATATGAAATTGAAGTCATAAGATTCAGGATTTTGAGCTCGGAATCAGGCTTTTAAGCTTTGGCTTAGTACTTCCGTGAAATCGAAAAGAAAGCAAAAAATACCTGCTGCATGTGTACCAAGCCTAAATGTGAAATTCTGATTCCCAGCTCAAAATCCTTAATCTTTTGGGTTTAGTTTAATATTTTTTTCAAATTTTTAACTCGAAAATCCAGGGAGGAGATAGGATTTTAAAACCACCCATTTTACTATTTGTTGGATATGGGGATTCGAATGATATTTTGTGGCCTATGATACACTATGATTTGAATGTAAAGCATATGGTTAAATTAGAAGCAAGCTGATTTTACCTTTCCACTAATTCTGCCGCATCATGCAAGAGATCTTCTGTGATTATAGTCGGGTCCACATTGAATGCTAGAATAGTAGAACTTGTATTTGTTACAGAACCTAACAAACTATTACTTTTGTTGGAACCATTAATATACTGCGTTTCGAAGGTCGTGGACTCTCCACTTGCTTACACAATAACTCGGTCTTGTGAGTGCAAATCCGTTTACAATCCCACAGACTGAACGCCTGAATTTTCATTGTTAAGACGATAGTTTGCGCTGCTAGGCATTCATTCAAATTTTCAAAATCATGCGACATAGTGAATCTCTTATCCGTTCCTAGGTTTTTACACCGTGTCAAAAATATGCCAACTTAAGGTGACAGATTGTTTGCAAACAGTGAGGACTAAATGAGAGAAGTGTGGGACTTATAGAAAGTAATGGAAACCACATTTTGTACATATTTACCACAGGCAATTTGTCAACCTTCCATAATTTTTGTGACGATGCATTAAACACTAAGAGTCAATAAAATCAGGGCTAAAAAAGTATGCTTGGCATTAACTAGGTGTATAGAGTATGCACTTCATTTCATACTCATAGTTCAAATTCTATATGGTAGCAGACTTACATTTCAGTATGACATCAACGTAAAATATCCGCAGGAGAGGTAGGATATCCATAGGTCTCCCTGTATTGGCTTTAATTTGCAACTGAAATCTTGACCAGTAGGAATATTCATTCACACACAGCTTGAAACTCGTCTCGAGGTAATCCAACTTGTACGCTTGATTAAATAGCTTTCGATCCAGTTTCCATTGATTAGCTGACACGTTTTATACAAATCAAATGCAAATCGATGTCTAAAAGAGTGCGCAAATATTCATGACTTACCTTGGCTGGTTAACAATCCATACTCACCAAAAAATATCTTTGCACCATGCTCATAATAAAAATGCTTTTCCAGATGCTTTTGTGAACCTAAAAGTGTCTAAAACAAGCGGCTATGTTGTAGTACGATTATAATTTCGTAACGCAAATGTACACATATTATCTGAAATCTTTTTATCGTATGTAGCATTTTTGATTGCAATACCTTTATCAATTCAAGATCTACAGTTACCAGAGTAGGTTCGTTCATTATCCAATGTTTCCAACTTGATCCGTATTTTTTAAAATTTTTGGAGGATATCTCTGCAATGCCTAGGGTTTTAAATTAGTAAGTTATGCTTAGCATTGATCAATTTTCGTGGAAGGTTGAAACAAAGACTTAGTTATATGCTAGGACAAGGACATGAGTGCTTCTGTTTTAGCCCAGGTATTTGGGCTTAAAAGGGTGCATAATTTATGTCTTTCTGTCCGTCCGTCCTCCTGGATGTGTCCTAAATTGCTCTACGACTACACGAGCTACAAGCTTGAAATTTTGCAGGCCTGTAGTTTGTAACAAGTTAAAACGGCAAACCCAAATTGAATCGCGATGTCACGAGTCACTTCTGGCAAGTGCTTAAATCTTCAGAGACAGATTTAAACCAAGTATTGAACTTGACATAACTACCTTTCCGTTGCTCCAGTCCTTCCGAATTGGTTATATGATAAAAGGTTTATCATTGCACACCCTTATAGTGAATTTTGGAAACGCCTGCATCTACATAGCAGCAGGCACGTTATCTATTACTAAGTATGAGGGACTTTGGAGATTTCTATTTTTGTCAAAACAATATTGTGAAAACCAGGATAGAATTTAAAGAGTGTAATTTTTACGAAGATTGAACTGAACTGGACTAAAGCAGGTAGAATTAAACCATGAAAAACTTCTTGAAATTGATTAATGACCCATCTAAGGGCCAACGGAGATAAATTGTGTTTGTAGTACGTGTGTGCCTCCCAAATACCTGGGCTCATATAGTCTGTTTGGTGTAGGTTTTTTAATGCTATTTAATTGGCGTATGCAGGAACTGATATATTTTGACTGTTCCATTTTTATGAGACTTTAGAAAGAATATACACTATGAGGCCGTAGTTATTCAAGTCAACATGAATCAAGTTTTCAAAGGCTTAAAGGGAGAGCTTAATTTAATTTAAGTAGATTAAAACCGATTTTGCATCATTTACTCAAATCTCACGAGGTAATGAAAGCCACTAACTTGAAGGGTGGCCCAGGTACTCCAGACCATTTCCAACGACAGGAAGTACGGGCGAAGGCCCTTGAAACTGTTGCAGCCAGCGATGTTTTCTCAGTGTTCTCCAATGATCGAAAAGTACTACTGCTACAGTTATAAAAAGAAGAACAATGCTAACCAACATTTTGATGTGTTTATGTGTTGCAAGCTAAATGCGGTCTAACTGACATGGCTAAACAAGGCACAGATTATATATCTTTCAATTCCGTTGTTACAATTATCTATTTGCACGTTTTAAATCACTCTCTGCGTTTTACAAATATGATATCAATTACATCTTGCTTCGGGAATTCCGTCGTAGTAAACCTTCTAGCTTTGCAAGAATTCTTGAGAAGGAAGAACGTGCAATTACGCTTCATAATATGTTTTATTCCAAGCAGATATCTACTCTAAACATCAACAAATTATAATAATTGATAGTTAAAGTTTGGAATTTAAAAGCAAATTTGTAAGCATGGGTATGACACCTATTACCAAATCTGGCAGAACCGTGTGAAATCCTCTTACTTATTTCACATTATTTTAAAGAAAGAGATAAGATAAAAAGTTGTAGCCTGGTTTTTGATATGCCATAAAATAATTCGATAATTAGTGGGCGGCTCGAAAGAGTCTGGATTGAATACATTTCGCACTGGGATGCAAATTGAGATACTTTTGCGCATCATTAATATTCTCGTTTGCCCTAACACAGTTTTTCCCACAAGTGGAATATTTTATAATGACACCCAACTCGTATTGCGTATGTAAAACGATTATCAAGGAGTGCCCACTCATGTATATTAATTTTGTATTAACTTACAACACACATGGACACGTGACACGTGGTTTGGTCACACTGGATCGAATTTACATTAAATTTTAATCTTTACCCTCTTGAGTTTTTAAATACCCCTTTCTTTCTTGTGTCTAAACAAGGCGATTTCCTAGAAGTGACCGGAAGGTCTTGCAGCCGATTCAGGTAGAAAGCTAATTCTAGACAAGAAACAATGGGAATTTTAAGTTTAAAAGATTGAACTGTACAATGAATTGAGTTGCTCTGAGTTAATATGAGAAAGTATTGGGAAATTATAGCTACGAATCAAATTGCAATCAAATTAGATTGTATTTCACCGCCCCACTGACCCTAACAGATCACAAACATACCATGGAAGCCCCACAATTATATTTACTATGCTCGCAAAAACTGCTGGGTCTTTCGTTCTCCATCTCACTATGCATAAAACTTTAAGCATTCACTGTTTGCACTCCTTTATTACATTAATAATTGCCTGGATTCTTGCAGGAAACATTTCCTGTTTGAGAAACACGGTGACGCACACACTCAGAATAATTGCCTTCTTCTTAATTGCAATAAGAAGAATTGCTGAAATCTTTGCATCTTCACATTCAGGTTACGTAGGTTTACTTGCGTAACTCTGGGCCCCGAAATTATTGAAATTATATTGCAAAGACAAGAAATTCAAGAATTGGTGAAAAGTTGTGCAATCCCTCGGCGAAGTAGGGAAATAATTTTTTACACCAAAATATACTGTGAGCAATATGAGCTTTGAGTGAACAGAAGATGAAAATGATGTGATGATGTAATTGTAGTTAAAATTAAGACAATGTTATAATTTAGCATTACATTGTAGAGAGCTTAAGAAAATGTGTTATTATTGGGAGACATACAATGTCGCCAACTTAATCTTATCTTGTCAGAGGTCTA
>JAQGAD010003062.1:0-11348 GCA_034696625.1 Isotomurus palustris
TCCACATTAAGTAAGTCACCAGAAAGATGTAATCCCACAATTTGATAAAAAAGAAATTTTAATCTTGATGATACTGTAAGAAGCATGAAGAAATTTCGTCAATGACGAACATTAGTGATTGTAGTAGTAAATAGTTTAGTTATTTTCTACACTTTATGAAAGCTCTTAGGGGATCTCAAGCCAGAGAAAGGTTGTGATAACATTTCCACTCTCTAGTAGTGCAGAGACGAGATTAAATGTGAGTAGAGTACATATAGTTAATTATGTGTAGCCTTGAGTGAATATTACTGAACAATATATACTCTTACATCTTACCAGTCGGGTTTAGTCTATATTTAGTTGTTTATGATGTTGAATAAGACAAGAAAACAAGTCTGTAATCGTCATCGGTTCTTAATATCACTTGAAATTCATGAATTAACCGATGCAATAACTCTTATCCTGCGAATTCAAATGAAACAGCAATCAGTTTCTTACTTAGGAGAATATTCTTGAAAATTAACAATATAAATTAACTTCATTTTTGATAGAAAATAAATTAACCAAAGCAGGATTTCTTATTCTTATTTTTCGTACTCTGGCAGTGGATACTCTTTCCTACTTCATCATTTGCTTAAAGTGGTAAAGGATTAACATAATTAATTAAGCCACATGCCCACTTATGAATTATGAATGAATTGTATAATAAATAGCATAAGAACTAATTACAATTAATTATTATAATTATTCCTTTTTACAGGTTTAGGAGAGGCTAGGCATTCAACCCATACGGATGATTATCCTTTCCTTCCTATCCCAAATTGTACTTACACGCTCTGTGATCTCTTCCAACGTCTCTTCTCCAAGTTGGGACCTTGAGGACTTCGGTAATGCAGAAAAGAAATCGTCAAGCACCAACCAGAAATCAGATGAAATCTCCACACTGGAGACCTCAAAAATCTACATAATACCTATGACATCTCTCCTTACGTAAATCAATCGAAATCTCTTCTGCTACAAAAGTTCCTCAAAGTCTCACCAACTTTCACTCTGTTGTCTGTGCCTTAACCAACCTTACGAAGATATATAATTACTGAGATGTGGAAATGGAAAACATAACGTGCTACATAAGTATAAAATATTCGTATGATTAATTATGAAGCGGAAAGCTAATGATGTCACACTGAATTTATCCGTACTTTTCAGCATCATCTCAATGAACAAACATAAGCTCATATTATACACTTAAAAATTGCCTTAAATTGCTGTATTGTTTACGAATTAATTGTACTCTGTCATCTCTGGAATACTTGTGAAAAGTAGTATAGACCTAATTAATATTAACCCTTTCATATGAACAAGAATGGTTCACTGTTTCATCTACCAACGAGTTACTATAATAATATGGTAGTAACAATACTAACAATAGAGTTGGCTGTACGATGTATGTATAAATGTATTAATATTCTGGAAAAGGTTTAAGTCACTATAAATATGAACTGTATAGTTACGTGTTAGTCAGTTTTATATAATTAATCTACTTGAATGACATTTTCTTTCGTTTATTGGACACTGAATCTTCAGTCCCACAGTTTCGATTGAAACTTGAAAACTTTGGAAAGCAAACTTTGGGCATGAGATCCGTCTCACCATTATTACTCAACTGTTATAGGTATGAAGTATTTGCTTTCTTCCTTTACCAAGATAGTAAGATACTATTGTAGATTGTAGATAGTATGGTGAATGAAGATTTAATGATGAGAAAGCCAATCATTTGAGGAAGGAAGGACTTCTTTCTGTCTTACCTTTTCTAATTAAGTTAGTTCTTTTAACCTATTGTCACTAATTAAATTAAGTATGGTTAGCCTTAAGAATAATTTAATTCCTTGCTGTACAGTCCATCAATTGCCTTCTCTAACTTGTGTACAACATTAAGATCATATGAAAGGTACAGTGCTTTCAACTGTTCAACTGAGATTTGTTATTACTTCACGTAATTCCTAGTCTCTGTTGTAAGTTCAGCACACTTATTAACGAGACACACGACAATGCCATTTCCGCACCAACTATATATGCAGTCATAACCATCAATAAGTAATTAATCCTTAGAGCATTAATATTACTGTTACTTCTTATAAATATCTATCTTCGAAAACGATTGTGGTATGACTGAGTCTGTACTTGAATAGTTGTGTACCATCCTAAGCACAATTTAAATATCCAATATTTTCTTCCGTAATTAATTAGAGTAGAGCTAACTAGTGAACATAAAACTAGAAGTCGAGATTTTTCATTGTACATAATTTAACCAACATAAATGTAAAATATTACCTTAAATAGTTTATGCTTCTGTAATTAATTGTATTAATGCGTACTTTGCTAAGTTCATATATTATACAAATGAATACGATTAGTGTGTGTTTTGATTCCTAATATTTGAAATCACTACACAAAGCTGTACACTTCTTTAGTTACCTTTTGAAATCGGCATCATCGTCACAAAGTATGACAAATATTTACCCAAACTAGGAAGGTTCTGTTATTAGGGGAATAGGTAAAAGTTGCACAAGTACTTTCATTCAGTTGCAGTTCATTACAGTCTAGAACTGTTTTGAGAATTTAACAGTAAATAATCATTTAATTTCCGCTCGCAGTTGTTGTACATCGGAATTCAATTAGGAACAGAAGAGTGATAATTCGCCTCCAGGTCTCCACATTGTCACCGACTTCGCTTTCACCTGCAATAAAAATAAATAAACACTTCAGTTTTCTGCGATATTGGAGTATGTATCTCAAGATCACACACAACACGATGATTTAATGACTTTTAATTACGACATGACGATAGTGTTTTGTGTATTGGTGACAACCATTGATGCATAAAAAACGAATTATCTATTAATATTAAGCTTAATACAGTCATCCTTAAATTCTGGTATGCGACACCAACAGCTGACTATGAATTATTCCGCATGGAAGATGCAAACTGCAAATCTAACCTACTTGCTGAAAGATTATGTTTGACTATCCGGGGAGTAAGTTGCTGAACGGTAATAACAATGAGAGTAATAATCATAATAATAACAATAATAATAATGTACGAGTGCCATGAAGTATGGGTGTACACTTCATTCATTGATTACAGAGATACTCTCGTTGTAGTTGTACTTAGGCCATCAGAACTGAACATCCGCAAGTGGAGTTCTTATATATAAGTAATACCCTGGACATCCCACAATAAATCATGTCATTTCCCCATTCTGCATGCCAAGGCGAGCCTTACTCAATGCATAAATCATTAAAGTAGAAAACGAAGTTAGCTAAAAGACGTTATTCTTATGCTCCTTGTGTGTCTTCCAGAAAGCGAGAAACCTAAGGAGATCAGCCAGCCTTGACTTAAATGTCTATAAGTCCCCTTCCCATGCTCAGGACTCTTCTAACTGGTCTCTCGAAACCTTTAAAACCAAGCAATTTCTAAGAAATTACCTCTTCCAACCTGATGGAAGCAGCGAGAGAGACTCTGTAGAGGTGATTGGGTCAGGTATTTGTACGATTAAGCCTATCACTACCCTGCCAACTGGAGGGTCAGAGCAGTGGATAAATTGCATTTAAGAAGCTGCCTATCTTTCACCTCTTATATGAGACGGAAACAGTGATGGTGGTGATGATAGCGAGGAAAGAAAAGATGATCATTTCCGAGGATAGGAGAAAGTCTAAGTACCCGCAGTAACTGATTGTGAGTGAGTTCCTCCGCCCGTCTCCAGCCATCCATTCTTGAATTATATTTTCCATCTCCGCCCTCCTCTTGATTTACGAAGCTCGTATCAAAACAACTCGCAAGAATTTGGAAACGCACTTCAGTACAGCGAGAAGCAAAAAGAGATCATGAATGCTTAACTGCATTTCAAATCACTCACTCGAAACTCCAAGCTGCTTCAGTTGGAGTTAATTTTGTTATATACACATACACAAGTGATCGCAGAACCAGACGTACTCGAATTATTGTTCAAAAACCACCAGTGCCATTTTCAACTGACTGTTTTATCATTGTTACATTTTAATTATGCTTGAAATTGCTAAATGAGTAAATCCTCAATTCAAATTCTGGCTTAATAATATTTAGTTTAGTGACAAGATGAGATCTTTCATTAACAGAAATCCTTATTCTAATAAGTAGAAAAGTATCGACTTCAACTGCATTTGTATAACCCCGATGGAACTCACAATAATAATCCATAAATCAGCGAATGTCGTAAAAATGTCTTAACTTTGTAAATTTTTTGTGGTTAAGTTGCATCAGCGGTTTTAGTTTCATGTGTTACACTGTGTTGTGTAAATATTGAGCAACACAGACACTTTGAAATCTCTGCTGTGTAATAATCGGAGCGATCGGCTTGAGTTTCATCACTTAACGAACAGCTTTGCAGCTTTCCCTATTCACCCTGAGAGACGGGTCAAAGAGCTGGACACCAGTTCCTTTTAAGTCGCTAACATTTCAACTGTTGTATTGCATAATAATGTTGTCGATGAAAGGGAAACGAAGTAACAAAACTGCTCCGCGTGCCTTCGGTAGAATGTGGCCTGTGTGTGTAGGCATTTTATTGCCTTATTGATGCTAATTGCACTGCTCAGCTGAATACCTAGTGGGATTTCTGGGCTACGATTGCTCTTCTTCACATTTTGAAGAGACGGGTGCTGAACAAAAGGGAACAAGTTTTGACCTCATCTCAGTAATATTTCACACTTCCCTTGTTCGCTGGACATGATATATCCGTATCACGTGTTCATTCGTTGGAATTGTGTTTCCTTTCATACACAATGAAAAGTATCCCTCATCTTTCTCCCTGGACAATAGATACACCCAACCGAGACGATGGAATGGTAATAAACACAACAGAGAACAGGAGGACCCACTACAGCCACAGAACAACTCTCAGGATGAAAAGATGAAAAGGGTGTGTGTGCTATTCGGTTCCAAAAAGTAAGGTGGGTTAAGGCATTAATGACATGACACCCTTGTTTTTTGAAATATGATTATTCCATTTTGTTCAAAATCATTGTTCATTTTTCTACAGGAAGCTGCTGCGAGCTGGCTCATAAGGCCATGCACTAAACCTCCAACTCAAGCTTATTGCCTCTGAACTCCACAAATAATAATACTTTTCGTTTTTTATACGCTGAGTATTTATTTCCACGTACTCTGTCTGCAGTAACAATGGTCGTTTGCCTGGCACCAGCTACCAACATTTTTGGGGCTTTGAACAAGTAAAAAGAGATCGCAGTTAGGACGGACGGAAGGACGAGAGTTATGGTAGTTGTTATTATTAGCATTAACTCGTATTGTATTCAACAATTTAGTCGAAGGTTGGATGGATATGTCATGTAATAGAACATTTGAGTTGTACTCACTCCCAGAATCACAAAAAGAATAATAAATTGTTCGTCCGTGCCCTGAAGGAAATCCTGAATAAAGAGTTTTTTGCAGGTAAAATTGTGTTCATCCACGACCAAGTTGTTAGACGAATTGAGATCAAAATCATTAAAAAGTCATTAAATTACCATATTAAAATGAAACTATGCTTCAGCACAGTTTTACATAGATAATTCACTACAAATTTCCAGCTTTTGTTACTCCCTAAACAACTTGCTTTTTTTCAAAACTACCATCTACACAATCTCAGTCAGTTTTCAGCTGTGAATATCCTACACAAGTAAATTAGCATGATTATTAAAGCACTCAAAATTATAGAAATCACGAGTTACGCTATAACGCTCGAGTTGTATATATCATTAAAAAATCATGAGTTTAGCACCACGCCGGGACTAAACCTGACTACATGTAAACTGGTGCTAACGATACGATGAATGTCAGATTTCCTGAGGTCGCAATAAAGGGAAGAAGACATTTTTAGTGTATTCCCGACATACAATAGAAAACCTTGCTGCTTGCTTTCTGTCATATCTTGGGGATCTAACTGAATTCTATGAATTTGTATCACTGAATGCAAAACAAAAAATGAGTTTGAAAGAGAATGAGTCAAACACACGACACAATCAACCTGTATACATTTGATTCTAAAGGGCAAATGCATGACTTCCTTCTACTTAGAATTTATTTAGAATTTTTATTATTACTCTGAAATCTTTCTACCCTCAGGTCTGTATCCGTTATTGACCGAAAATTATCCTAAAACCTGCAAATTACACTCCAACAGTGCAAAAAACATGCACGATTTTTCCACAGAATCTGAGTTTGATCTTAGTTAGTATTTTCCATGTAAGTGAAGCACAGAAGTACAATCTAGTGTAGGTAATAATGCTTTCAGTAAAAAACAAATTCACCGATATGATTAGCCTCATCCAAATGTGGTTTTGTTTCGTTAGGTTGGAAGTTTGTAAGTAAGACGCAAAATGACTGCTTTTTACGTCTTGCGTGAAGTTTCAATGAATCATGCTGATGCTAAAAAGTACAGAGGATCACTTTTGAGCTTTACAGCATCTTCTTCAATCCAGAGACTCTCCTCTAACAATTTGAATTTTTGCAAATCAAGCCCATTACTCATCGTCATCCTGATTATGAAATGATATTTGCTGCGATAAGCATAAAGTTTTTGAACTTCATAAAGTTTTTGGCAGTCTTGTGGTTTGGGTAAAAAAGTTCGTTATGCATTTGTCTGCATGTTTTAAGTAAAAATTTAAAAGCCTCTTGACTCTCTCACTCTCCAGCTGGCAGCATATGAATATGAAGCACATTTCTTGAATTAAATCTGATAGGTCAAAAGAACTACACACAAACACCACTGCAGGAGACACGATGACTCTCGTTATGGTTCGATTCGAACACACGGAGCTCTTGTGTGTGTGAGCCTAGAGCTCTCAGGAAAGAAGTCTTCTTACGAGTTTATTTCTTTTATTCTGGTGGTCAATTCTCTCTAATAATTCTTACTCTTTCCGCCTGTCTATCTCGTTAATCTCTTTGATTTAGCTGGCCACTTCATCATCATCAGTCTGTCCATTCGATAATCATACCTGGCAATATTATTATTATGTGGTAGTAGTGCCGTGTGGTTCTACATTAATACTCTCTTGCTGCCTTTCATCTCCACCACCACATAATACACTCTTGCCGTTTGCAAGCTAGTTGCGATTATATGACTTTCGAGTCTCGATCTTATTTATTATGTCGTATTTCTTTCTCCTTCTACAATTTATATCTTCTTGACATGATACGGACACAACAGTGAGGAGTGTAAAGGATATATCATTGCAGCAAGCGTGTTGTATTAAGTTGTAGAGAGAGAGATGAAGACCAACAAGAAAAAACAGTGAATCTCGCCGTCATCTTCACAATAGAAAATTACTTCATGCATTTCGCGACGTGGCAATCGTCTTTCTTTGGCTGACCAAATTCTGGTGTCGTTGTGGTTTCATTTGATGCGGTTCTCTCTATATATACATGCACATACATCTGTCTTAGTTCATTACACAGTAATAAACTCATGATCTCAAGAAACATCTAATCTTTGCATTACGCAGCCAGTCAGGTCTTTTGGTTAGAGATTAAGAGCTACGATGTCTATGTAAGCCTAATAAGTTTAATTCCTTCAGGATTTTCCTCGTAACTTACTACGGCAGTCTCATCAGTCTCATCTTCCAGAAAAGTACTCACGAACATCTATCTGCATCACCAAATCCATCATGTCAAAGAATGTAATTCATCTTTTACTCTGCAGCTCTTTACCACAAGCACAACCATGTTCCATCCAACATAACTCCTTCAACTTAGACTCCTTACGAAGTATATTACTCTGAAAGAAATCAACTATGACTTGAAGTTTTTATGTACACCTCTTCCTTATAATGAGGTTGATGTCATCTGCGAAGGAGAACTGTCACTGATTTTATGCGACTAACATTGCAGCCACAGAAGAACTGAGCAGGACTGGAAATGAAACACATTGTTCGCTTTTTCATTCTACCACGCACACCTACAGACACAGAGTATACACATCCAAAATGATTCACATGACAAGATTCTCAGCATCGCAACGGTTTGTGATACGCAGGGAAATCTATTTTAATTTTAGTTTGTACAGATATGAAAGTTCTGTTGAAAGGGAAATGAGAAATGGCATACTTCATGAAGATCCTATTGAATTCAAAAAGTAGCGTTGATTGAGACATGCAGTTTTCTGACAGAAAGGAACCAACACCCGGAGAAAGGCGTACATATGGTGTATGGTGGTGTGTAGTTAAGTATAAGTGGATGAGAATCGTGTGGCAGACTGGGAAGATAGAAGAAATGTTTCGAGGCGTCCTTTCCAAATCGATGTCGATAGTCTATCATCTTTCGAAAGGTAGAGACTATATAGAGACGGATCTGGTATACAGTCTACTGTCTGTATACATGTATACACGGTGGAAAGTAATGACCACATAATCCTTCAAGACAAGGATGATTGTAGCCATCAAATCAGTCAAAACGGCACGCATTAACAATCAAACCAAGTTCAGTCCATCTATAATTCAGATACCAGCTGCTCTGCTCATCCTTTCCAACCACCAGCCCATCATTCATTATTAAGGCACTGGACTCCAACAGCATTAAGCAGCCCAAGACATGGATTGGAGAAGATTAAGTTTGCATGAGTCGAGAATGAGATAGAAAGGGAATCTACTACAGTGAGAGAACTACACTCTCACCAATATCACTACTACTGGAAAACATTCTTCTTCCTTCTCTGCCCCGTGTGTGTCAGCTATCTAATATTTAACACTGTTAAATATTTTGAAAAGTAGAAACAAATTCCAATATTTTATCATTTGACACAAATTTCTTGTGAAACTTATCGTAGACAGGGAGATAGTCTCGTCACAGTCTCCTCAAAGCTCCATGCCATTTAATACGCTGTAAGTCTGGTGACTCCTCAAGTAAAGTCTTCCAAGACTGATTGTTTGAATAATTGCGTAAGACACTTTTATTCCATAAGCATAACAATCTGAAGGTTCGGAGAAGGCGAAAACCTAAAAAGAATTGTGATTGTGTGGCTTGTACCGAAGTTAAACCCAGCAATCAATTGTACGAGCAATGTCATTATGATTTCATAAAAAATTGACATAACATGGGCTCGCCTGTCTTTCTTTTGATCACTCAGTCTTTTCAATGAATAATAAAGACATGATTACATTACAGAGATAACAACTAAACTGAGCACACCCACCTTTACCACCACCCAGCCACTCTTTCACATTCACCTCATCATGCTTCATACTTGCTGTAATGATATTGCTAGTCCTTTCCCTTATTTTCCTATCAATTTAATTTGGATTCCCAATACAAAGAACGAATCAATACTTTACACAGGATGATTACACGTCTTAATTCTCTTCGGCTTATTAGTTGCTTATTGGAGGATATCACGTCATTTCATCAGTGTAAGCTATATCTACAAGAATCCATCTAAAGTGGATGATTACTGATTAATTTTAAATGCAAACTGATTTGCTTTTGTGTATTCATAGTAGAGCTGGATAACAATGCTGTTTTAAATAACAAAAACACCCCATTGATTCTTCTCTACAAAGTTACATAGGTAGAAGATGGAGTTAGAACCACACACGTCATCTTCATGTATCGTAAAATACAACACTATTTCATAGCTTTATTTCGTCGCTCTCGCACCACTTAACTGAGAGCTAAAGAATTTTTTAAACTGAATGGTTAATTAGAACTACTACAGCTGTACTTTCAATTGTTTGCATGCTTAAAGCTGACTTGTGAATAATATTACAAATCCACCAGTTTTGTTCATTCTACTGAATAGTTGGGAGAGCACTGCTGAAGGACGAGTAAAGTGAAGTATTAGTAGGCAAGGAGTGTACAGTCTGAAGATTAGTGGAGAAATGTGTCAACTCCTATTTACTTACGGTTCAATAAGGTCAGAACGTCTGAATAATGAATTGAATGAAGTAATGAAGGTCCGCAGGAATATCAAATGATACTATGCGAGTATACGATAGAAATGTACTACGATAGTCGGAAGACTCTTCGCACGATCCGGTGACTCTTTCATTTCCTTCCAACTTGTTATTATGTATCAGTTCAGCATAGTCGGAGTCAGTCAATGCCAGATTATGTTTTATGGATTGTGAGTTGGATATTTTGGTTTTATTCCTTCATTGAGTCACACAAGCTACGTGGAAAGCGACTAGCACGGCGAGCCAACTGTCTATAATACTTCCTATAAAGTATAGTCTAAGTCTCTCGTGCATGCTCTTACGGGATTCATGGCTCGGTGACACATATATATCTATCTACATGCCCTCCCTTCTCTCACAATGTATATTGCATTACTAATTAAATCTGGATGTTGTACTCCGCAACTCACGATTCAGTACAAGGGACTATATATCTTATAATGCAATACATATAAGAGAGAGGTTATAAGGAGAAAGGAGAAAGTAAATGTATTGCAAGAATGGTATAGTAGATAAATAGGAGAGAGACGGAGCTGCGAGTTCTAACCCAAAATCCGAATTCAGGGAAATGTGCCTGACAACTCCGACTCCTCTGGGACCATTAGTTAGGGGTTTTACATAATTTCCCTTGATTTCATTTCATTCCATTGTCTCACTCAGTCGTTTAGATCTAAATGACGATATTTTGTGGCCCAAGTTGAGAGTTTCTGTGTATGAAGCTGTCAAAGTTGCTCTCCCTATGTTGAATCACATACTGGAGACTACGTGTTCATTGAAATCCTTCATGGACGACTTATCATGTGCTCAGCCTGTATTTGTACTCCAGCACACTGTCTCAATGTGTTTTGTACAACTCTTGTAGAAACTTGGTAGCGATCGTAACTCATGAATGTTTGATTGCATTGATTGCTCCCAGATTCTTTAAATGTTTTACACTTCATTTAAGATAAACTTTCTTGTGGCAATTTTCTACCCAAAGTTTTATGCTTTCTCCCAAACAGTTTTGCTTGTTTTATCATATAATGCATTCGAAGAATTCGCACTTAAGTTAGATTAAACTTGATACTCCACAATGTAATTTGAAAGTTGAAAAAAGTTTGGAAAGGTAAAGCAACTATTTCTTAGAAACAATCCAGATATTAGATTGAGTAAATTGTTTAGCTGTTGGAAGTCATGAATTATTCTGATGGTTGCCTGAGTTTGGTTGATTGATTGTTCTGATAAATTGTTGTGAGAGACCAATTATGTTGTATTGCTTGAAATATAACTCGTTGTGGGAAGTGTGTTTTTAGGATTTGAATTTATTTATATAATGTGTTTAATAGTCCTGATGGACAACTGATAACTAAGTAAAAATTCTGCCTCACCAATTTTAACGAAACTAACGGAAC
>JAQGAD010003063.1:0-11346 GCA_034696625.1 Isotomurus palustris
TGAACATAATATATAGTGCTTGACAGCTTTATTTAATATTTCTTACGTTGTCTGAACAAGGAGACAGAGCGATCAATTTGGTTTTCTGCAAAGAAACAAACACAAACCGATCATGTCTGAGTGCCGAAAGAATACTGCGAGTTGTATAATAAGACACGAACGATTAATCCACATGAATTCAATGCACAAGTCAATTACAACAACTGTAGGCTGGAATGTGTGAAACGAAGAAGTGTCAGATTTAATAGGCCTTTCTTGCTGAGCCGTATCAGGAGCAACTGGCTCTTTATCTGTGGATTCCATCTCTCTGTTCCAAACAAAAGATGGTCTCGTGGTATTTAATGTCCTACGCTCTACAGCTCTTCTTTCTTTGCGTTGAGCAAGTTCTTAGGTTACTACCACGAACATATGTAAATATTATAAGTGTTATGCGACCAAAAAAGTGTAAGAAAAGAATTTCCTACTAAAACGAATGAGATATTTGTGAGTAAATCTACTAAGGTGAGATTTAAAGATGTGTTAAATTCACACACCTGAGCAAATCTACAGTGAAACAAGTGGCCTTTCCGTCTTGATAGGTTGCCAATATTGTATTAAACCATTAAACGCGGTGGCTGGAAAAATGATGAGATAAGGAAGCATTGGCGAGGATGAATGATAATACAGGAACTCACCTAACAGATTCAGCACAATAATAATAATTGTTCTCTCTTATCGAGCCACGCAAAACATTAACTATGAAAACACTGTTATTCTCTGTTGTCTGTTTCATTCACGACATCTCACACATACACACCCGGCATACCGAATACATAAACCCTGTAAAGTAAAAATCGATGCTTTGTTCGAAGGCTACTTTACTTGTGATAGTGGCAAAGTTAATGATCGAAATCAGATTGCTAATAATATGGCATGGACATATTTGACACACATGGCTTTCCTGACAATGATCTCCCCCTGGAGTTGAAACACAATTAAATAAATTGCAAGTTTAACTGAAGTAAATGTGATCTTTCTGACCAATTTAATTTAATACCATACCCTTTAGCAAATGCGATGCATTTATCATTCTCCAACTTTACAGGAGGTACATATAATATGTCTTGTAGCTTCGCTGGAGTTAAAATAGTCAAATACAAAAGGATAATGGATAGTTTGAGCGTGAGGTAAAAGTTATTGTGTCTGGGTTCTCCAGTTTTAATTTTGTTGGCCAGACTGATCAATTTATTGTGTAGAATAGAATCATCATAAACTAATCAGTAGTAATCAGTCCTGTTCACTCCTTGGGAGTAGCCTCACATGTGCACTGCAACACTGCAAGCAAGTTAAAATTGCAACTTGCCTGATGTGTACACAAAAGTTGAAGCCCAATATGTATGTGTTAGTACATCATTCTACGCTTTTGCGTATTGATTGGATTATGCATGCATGGTTGTACTTCTGACGGCAGTAGATTAAAATTATGCAGGTAAAAATGCCCAGAGCAAATGTGAATTTCTCCTAATATCCTCTCAAAAATGAGACTTGAAAGGATGTCCTATGTGAGGCATCTTTGTTGCAACACCTTCGCCGTTAACAATCCGCCGGAAAATGAGAAACCACACTTTGTTTGCTTGACGCACTTTATAAAACTAGTTTAGCTGCATAATGACGCACCTCTAAAATGATTGTTATTTTAATTCAATAGCACGTTTGACGACTCTGTTTTGACTTTTCGTCTCTTCCTGTTGGTTCAGTTAGTGCGTAAAAACACAAGGTTCTGATTGAAATGTATAATAAAATATAGGTGCAAAGTTAAGTCCAGCCATTAGTTGTATGTAGGTCATGACATGAGAGAGATGTGTATGATGACGTCTTTTAAGTGTTCAAAAAAAGCATGATTGATATTCAGCCTTGATCTAAAGTAAATAGGTAAAATTGTATACGAAGTTTTGTAAAATTCAGGCTACTCTCCGTTAGGCATTAAATGCATAACATGTATCATTTACAAAGGAAACAAGTCATATTGTCTGCCTTAAAGTGTCTGACTGAATTCCACCTTTCCACTTAAATAAATCTTAATTAAGAATACTTATGGGATGTGTATACAACCTCTGCGTGTGAAGTTATTAATGCAAAAAAGAAGGAACAGAATTGTTTGCAGCTTCTCTTTACTTCTTCCTGTCACTTTTGGCACTTTTAAGTGCGTACTCAAATGATTCAAATGATTTTAAGTGCAACGATTTTTTATAAAGCAGATAACGGCTGCCTGACTTTAGTGCATGTCTTTTTCTCTGCGATAAAATCTAGAATAATAATTGTCAACTCGCAACTGCAACTGGTGGTTAAATTCAGTTAAAGGTTATTAAAGCTGAAAGGTCAGCAATTAGCATGGCTTTTAACAATTTAAGACCAGATCAAGTTCGTATTGAACAATTTACTTAATCTCTTAGAGTTGTAGTTCAAGAGTAGCTGGAAAGGTTGAGAGACATTGAGAGTTAAAAAACTTCAAAACTAAAATATGTCTGCAAAAAGAGACTTCGATAATCGATGAAAATTTAAATTAACGGTCTGGTTTACAAGGACAAACAAATAAATTCCAGATAATATTTTCAAGTTAAAGACAGCAAGCAGGATGGGCACGAACGAATGACGTGAGTAAAGCCATCGTCAAGTGTTTCATCACTAATTGTGATTACATGACTATATATCGTCCTATATTGAAACTAATGGGACAACTTTTAAAACCTGTTTAGCATTGCTAAATCGTGTTGAAAAGAGGCTAACAGACTTAAGGCAATTTTATTTTGCCCAGAATACTGTTATTCGCTGGAGTACAACCTCAACTCGTGAATCGCTAACCTTAAACCTTACTTTAGTCAGGGTGTACTGCCAAGGGGAATCATTTTATTCGGGCGATGAGTCGATGAGTGCAAGTGCAGAAAAAAGGGTTCAAGTTCAAACGAGATGATTACAAAATAATTTTCTTTCAATTTTTTCTGCTCTCTTAATTCATTTTGCCTAGATTTCTTCATTCAATAAGGATCATTTCTTTTGTCCATGTTTAGATATTGCAGAAAACAGATGGATGAAGACGGGCAGGATCACGGTCAGAGAAGATTAGTTTGAATCATAGATTTATGGTTTGAATTGAGTAAGGTGAATGATAATATTGTCTAACAGCCTTAATTGTGTCTGGTGAATTAATGAGTTGTTTCCTAGATCCTACATCAACTATATTTCCAATGAGTCTTTGTAAACAGATCTTACCAGCATATTGATAGCTAAAAAAACTACTACGTAAGACGCGATTTATTTTAATGATGGAAGCTTGAGAGAAATATGAAAGAAAAGAAGCTTGGAAACTTCATTTCGGTCAATGTCCAGTTTAACTTTACACATGTTACACAATAGTTTAACAATGTCGAGGAACATTATGAGAAGGCTTAAGCTGTGTTTCATTTTTTGATTCTTGATGAATCACAAAAAGAAACCTTGTAAATAACTGGATATTTCCTATGTTACATTTCAGTGTAGAAAATCTCATCTCAAGAAAATTGGTTCTTCTATTGTAAAAACACTTTCAATCGCGTTGAACACGTATCATTCTGGTTTGTAATGTTTTACCTGAGGTTATTGAAGAAAACGAGCAATAACTTTTGACGCAAATTTGCGTCAAAAAAAGTTAAAGTTTAACAAAAAGTTACAGATTTCATTACAAAAACATAACTTCGATTTAAATTACTTCCCAACCTCTAGTGAATGAAACTATTTAAAAGCAACATAATCCAATTACAGGCTAGCTTTGCAGTTTATAGGATTGTTAGGAGCTGGAATACATAAATAGAAAATGCGCTTTAAAAGATAAAGTATATCGTCTTCGTCTTGTTGATTGCTGTTGTTATGTTGTATAAACTGTACTTATTGTACTTCATGCACGAATGAGTCATGCAGAATTTAAGATTTCTACCCCTTTCCCATGATATGTAAACATGAAAACCGCAGTGCTTAAAATTTAGTATCATAAACAGCTTTAGATTCTGTTCTCTAAGCATATTATACTTGAGGGATGAATAAGATCGTGCTTACTACTAAAAGTTCGAAACAGAATGATTATCCAATAGAACTAACTAAGGAGAGCATGAGCGTTTAGTACTTGCCAATAAACTGTATGTGAAGTATGAGTCATCTGCATTCGATTATCGTATTGAAATTGTAAACATTGTACATTCTCACACAAGTGTGTAGTGTCGTGAGAAAAATAAATAAAATTCTGGTAATATCGGATAAGTTTGGACTAGTTTGGGTCTGGAGCTGCAAAAAAGTGACTCAACCATTAGAGACAATTTAGTTCAGAATGTAAAACGAATAAAAAGACTTCATAACTTCCTATAATAATCATTATCATTCATATAATGTGGGACTGCGAGAGTATATAATTGATCACAGAATTTAGAGTAAACAAGCTCATAAAAATCGTATTATTAATCTAGTGGTGCACACACACTGTACACGCAGACAGTTTTTAAAAACAATTATAAGTATAAATAATGCCTTGAATTACCTGTTTTAGTTCCTCTCTTCGATACCACCACACAACATTAGCTAATATGTCTGCTGTTAATTTCCTGAGTTCTCAGTACAAAAACTTCTTAAATGTGCTTTCTGAGGATCTCATGTACATGAGGACAGTCCAGGAACAATATATTTATTTTAATAGTTCAAACAGGTTCATGTACTGAAAAAGAATGAGCAAAAACCCCCGCTTTCATATGTCCTACAAAAGCAAAACTGACTTCTGTATGTTCTTCTGCTGCCAAACATAAACCCGAATTAAACCGAGTTGGCAATCTACCCGGGTTGTATGTCAACACATACAAAAATACACATTTCCCAAATTCTGTCTACAGTCATTCCTTCATTCTACCATGAAGGTAGATATGTAAGGTCCTTCGTCAGACGTACATAGTTGGCATTATTCTACAGAGGTAAATAAATATTTATGTCATCCTGTCCTTGTTCAAGAATTTAACATATATGCAGTCAATACTGTAATAACGATGGAAGATTTCTCCGTTTTAAATTTACCCGTGATTGCTAGACCTGTGTATAATACCCGACTTCGAATGAGAGAAGTTATTTTATAGCACTAAAATGACAAGGAAGGGAAGACGAATAGTAAACAGCAAAGCACGCTAATTAGACTCAGAGTCTCATTTAACCTATTTGGACACACTTTTGTTTCTATTGTATTTATTAAATTGTCAGTTAGTGTTGCTTCATTATTTATGATAGTTGCAGAAGGCGAACTTGCAGAACAATGGAAAGACATACTATGAGCATGTCTAATTAGCTTTTTAGTTGTTAAATGGCACTCACACCAATGTAAGAAAACAAGCAAAATTCTTATTAAACTTTTTCCGCATGCCTTGTCGAAGTTCATGGTCAATCAGAAAAATCGATTTACCTTCCAGCAGAAAGAATGAGTAATCGAAATCGTATATACCTTGTAAAAACACATTCAATATTCAACGTTATCGGGCAGACCTGAAGTCTTAAATATTATGATGGCTGGAGCTGGAATAATTGAGAGCAAAGGGCATTTTCAAAAAAATAATATACTTTAGGTAAGGCAAAAACAACTGGCAAAAAGTTACACACAAGAGTTGTACATGCTATTCAACTGCAGTAGCAGTGTGTAAGGTTGAACACTCTTAAGTGGATTTTGTTTGTCGTTACTTGTTTATGAATCAGGAGATTCATGAATATGAAACTTGAGAGTCTGTAATTACTCGACATGTTGATGTGCGGTAGACTTTGATTTAATACGCCTATAAAAAAAGGGATACAAAAGCTTACCTTAGCTAAAATGATACGAGTAGCGTCTCCACTATTGTCCATACTTTCTTCCTTCCGTCACTCAAGAAATCTGACCGAAAGACTTACTTGATTTGGAATTCTGGAATGAATCAGGGAAACTTTATCTCTAGCTTTTTTAGTAACTGTGGTTGAGATAGCAGACTACAAATGTTTGAAGGGATATCGCAACACAGTCAGTCCACAGTCACTTTTTCCACCTTGAACTTAAATTTATGACAGGATATTTAACAGCAGTAGTATGGATGAATTGGGCAATCAATTCCACAGGTCTCAAGTTTCACAGGCATATTGCATCAAGACAAATGAGATTGCTCAGGAAAGTGACAATATTCTCACACTCTTGCACTCAACCAGCACTGCATCAAGAATACCAAGATATCAAGTTCAAGATTATACAGGTAAGGATGAGTGATTAAGATATCAACTTAGTTTATGTCTCCACTTAAGTATGGAACCAATGGTTTACATTCAACCAGTTAGTGCGTCAACGAGTACGTCTGGCAATTTATACTTCACTACTGTTGAAACTCAAAAACAGGAAAAGATAAAACTAAATTAATGTATTTCAAGCCTGATCAAAGATTATTTTGTAATTGAGTTGATACAGGTGGTACTTCGATTACTTAAGTGAATCATCGCTAAGTTATCAAGTAATGTTTTGCTAGTCCTGGACCGGAGATAAATCAGTTATGTCCCTTGAACATTTCCTTGCGCAGAATAAAAAAGGATTAACCAATGCACAAAACATGCTGTAGGGATCAAGGAGACAAAATTCTATAAAAAGAACTTGGACACGTGTAGAACAAAGCCTTTCAGGCTTGACTCGGCCTGACTTGAATGTTTAAGCTATGCCAATGCCTAAATTTGATTTAATGTGAAATGTATTGTCACGATTGCTATACTAACTAGCTATACTTGCTACACAGTAAAAGGAGGATGTTTAATAATCTCAGAGCCTACGGAACTCTTTGTGGCCTCTGAAAGACTGACACATGAATCGACAGCTGGATAAATTTTATACAGAACCCAAAGGGGTATCCATCCGTTAAGATTCTCTAGAGACATGACCACTTTTGCTTTCATTTACAAGTACGTTTTATACTGCTGGTGAAGGCATATATGCGAAAGATTCAAACGAGAGATGCCAGCGAAGCTGAACCTCAAAACACTCCAAGCCTTAATGATCATGCATCGCAATCGCATAACCTATTGTGCCTAATGTATAATGGTTGCATGCGTGAACACGAGAATCAGTATCTGTAACTTCACAGCCTCTCAACGCTAATTAACTTAAATATACTACTAGAGCTCCAGCAATATTATTCACTTTTAGTTTTAGGGGATCAAAAAATCACACAGCAGCAGCAGCACTCAGCTTTTAGAATCAAGACAAGAGTACAGTGTTTGGAGTGCAAGTTTAATGGTTTAGATTTTTAAGCGTACTTCTAAAGGAAAATAAAACTGACTAAGCATAATTCAATTCATCCTCATTGACAGCTTCTCTCAGGTTCTTCACTTCATGCATGCATAGCTTATAGTTGAATGCGAGTGTGAAAGTAACAATGAAAATAGTAATATCATTAATATATGGGTTCTTGTGACTCCAGAGACTTCAGAGGCGTTTAATGCAGGATATTCGGATATTGTGATGATGGTACACATTTAGTGTTTATGTTACACACGATAATATGAGTCATCCAGTTTTTGTATGCATGTAAATATGTAATTCGAATTCCAAGCGCATCAAGCTATATGTAACAAGATTCTGCATTTCTTGCTGCCATTGCTGCGTGTCACATTCTCACATTATCTTCATTTATATTTCTATCATAACATTGTAACATTGGGATATGTACATGTACCCGAACTCAACACGTGCACACACTGTATAACTTTTTAAAATAACCTGTATGTATGCCAGTCATTTTCGATTTTTTAACTTGTTTACTGCTTGCGAAAATGCCTGTCATTGTTGAAATTGTATGAATTTATGCATAGCTTCATTAGATTTTGCTTTTTATGCTACCAATCTACGAATTACAAACACTTTGCGACTAAGTGCATTATTTTAACTCATGTGTCAGCATTGTACTTATATGATTGAAATAGTATCGTGAGAGGGATTATTACGTTCTCAACTGGACAGAATTGCAATGGGAACTAATGAGATTTTTTTCCCCTGTGACTTCCGTTTCCTCCTCTTCCTCATGCTCAAGCACTCATTCCATCAGTTCTACGTCCAGGATATTTTGGAATGATATTGGACGGTAAGTATAGATCTAGCACTAACCAGCTAACATGAAACTGCTCATAAATCTAGCTATTGATGCCATGAGAGTCTAGATTGATTCCAGGTTGAGGAATGATAGTGTAAACTTGTAAACCCAAGTTTATCTGCAATTTCCAGGTTATTTTCTCGAAAAAACAAATTAAAATTCAGTGCCATTGGTAGCTCATGAATCTACGAGAAAATCGAAGGTCAAATTGATACAAAAAGATGATCAACTGCGCATTGTTTCAATTGTCTTGGTTGAAAATTCCCAATGTTCAATTCCCAATGTAAATTCTCTACGCGTAGCGCTGCTCACTTCAGAATCCGCATAACTCATCTGAAACCTGAAGGCATTGATATTTTTAGTGCGTACGTGTTCATAACTTGTTAACAATTTTTTATTCTGTGAGTCATATAACAATGGTCGTGTATAGCATTTGCGAATTCTCATGCAACTAACTATTCACTACTTTCAAAATAAAAACAAGCAAGATAAATAAGGGAGAACAAAATTAAAACAAATACAGAATTAGGTTTTCGATCGAACTCAAAGTCTGAAATATTTAAAACTAAAGCTAAGACAGGTCATTCATGCACAACCCATCATCCATAGGATTACATCCGGATATTATTCTACAAACTTTTTCCAGTCTTTAAAACATTATTATTATGTGAATAATAATTTCTTCTTAAAACGCTACAACTAAATAAACTCACTAAAAACTAGACAGAAACTACATGAGCTACAACATCGATTGACAAAATCTTCAGTCATCTCATCTTAACTGATTCAAGTCGTTAAAAACAAATCCTTTACTAATTACATAAGAATGTAACGAATTATCTTTTTCGATAATGGTGGAAACAAGTAACATCACACAGCCGTAGAATTATTCTTATTAATGACTTTACGTAACGAACCTCTCAAACTTAAAACATGCCATGTAAAACCAATTATTGATATTGCACACTTTGTAAACTAAATGGCTAAGTTTGCAAAATTAAAATCCCATTTGTTCCGTACTGATATCAAATTTCCATCCTCAGCGTACAGACATGGAATCGAACAACTTCATAAAGTCTGCAATACAAGGTGAGTAGTCTTCATCACACGCGATCAAAAACGCCAACTGAGGTTCTATTCCTTTTATAAACCTAGTTTTCAAAAAATAACTTTTATAATATAATATACATTACATAACACAGTGCATAATACGACGAAAGTAATGTCAAGTCTATTTACTGTCGGGACATTCGAGATTCTGCTGCTACTGATCTTAACAAATCTGCTGCCATTCTTACAATTGTAGTACAAACTGGTCCGACAGTTTTTTGTCCACTAGAAAAAGGAAGTATAGAAGGTTTTCCCAAACCTTCTCCACATGCACCTGCTCTTGCGTGCAAAATCTTGTTCCATATGGTACGTTTGTAATCAAAACGACTGGTAGCTGATTACAACAAATTATTATTCAAAAATGAGAAATAGTAAATAATGCAGCAACATTTACAGTATTATCCGAACTCAAGTAGTGCATATCTTTTGGCATTTTTACCTGGAGGAAATGTAGACCCCGGAAAGTAGCCCTTGGGGAATTCAAAGTACCCTCTGAAATATTCCGGCTTTTTTGCGATTTGCAGGAACGGAGGATATGAGTAACTTGACGAAGCATAGCTAAGAAATCGTTTTCCAGGCTGTTGTCGGCCTTGGGACTGCTGAGATTGGGATCCATTTGCTAGTCGGGTCGTGTCAAGTTTTGTTGATCGGGGAATATATCCTGCCTCTATTATTACGGAATCATAAATCAGTTTTCCTATCACAGACAAAGGAGTTTCTGATACTGGACACTCTGAAATGTTTTTAAAATTGCGGTTTTCCTGAGTCTGTATATCACATGAATTACAAAAATCATTGTTATGGTAAACATACGTAATAAAATACATTTGAAAATAATGTTACTTGTAGTGTGTTTCCCAAACTTGAATTTTCTGACTTGCGAGGATCATTGCAATACAATCTTGTGTTCGAATTGATGACGCAGCTTGCTCCCGAGTACGGAAGATAAATTCTGTTCCGGAACGCTACATTTTCAATGGATTCTGTAGCTAATCTCTTCTCAAGAAACGGAGGAGGTGCCACTTGACGGAAAGTTTTCATGGCCCATCCACACATTTCCAATTCATCATAAGATAACCGATGATGAGGGTTTACGGAAATGTCTTTTAAAAAACTACTGAACTTGTGTCCATATATACATAGTTTGCGTCTTATCTCTGTCCTGGTTTCAGCAGCAATAATCCTTTTAATCATATCCAAGACTGATACCAAGTAATTATCCAACCCAAGAACAATAGGTTGAGTTTGAGTAAAATCCGTCTCCTAAATGAAACGACATATTATTATTCACAATGTGTCAGCCATAATGATACAAAAAAAGATTAAGATTAAATCTTACTCGAGCAAAAAGTAGAAGTGCCGTTGCCAGAATCAAGTCAGGAGACGATTTAATAGCAGCTTGCACTGCGTTTGTTTCCCGAGACTTTTGATTCATCAGCAACAGGAGGATGGACAAGCTATCAATTAGCACATCTCGTTCCGGAACAAATAACCACGTTTCAAGTCTCACAACTAAATCTGGAAGATCCAGAAACGGTAATAGCAGGGCAAAATTAACTGGGCATGCTGGTGGAGGCACTGCATTTGAACATAACATCCACTTTCGAAGAATACTGATACATTTCTGGACTACGAAAGTTTGCTTGGATTTCACTCCATTTTTTACAACAAGGAACAGCGCTGCCTGAGCAGAATTCTCTAACGGAGGCTCAAAATACATAAAACTTGCAATAGACGAAAGGAGGTCAAGCGCAATAAGCCTCAAATTTTTCCAAGTACAGTGAACCATTAGCAAGCAAAGTCTAAAAAAGAAGTCAATACAGTTTATGTAATAAGCTACTATAAAATAAGGAATCAGTTTAGTTCGTACTACAGCTCAAAACCGATGAACTAACCTCAAAACATTCTTTTGTTGGGCAATAATAACTCTGTTGAATGTGTTTGCACTCAAATTGTTGAGAATGGCAAGTACTATTTCAAACTTTTTTCCAATTTTACTATATAGTAGACCTTCGCTACCAGGAAAGTTGGTGTTTGCAGATCTGAGAGTCTCTTCTACTCCAATCTGCATATGTTAGAAAAAACATAAATATTTTAGTCA
>JAQGAD010003064.1:0-11344 GCA_034696625.1 Isotomurus palustris
TCCAATTACTCCAAACTCCACACTTTCTTGTTAATTACTTGAGAATGAAAGAGTAATTACACTTCCCACTCTAAACTATCTCATTATTCTCGCCCACTACGACACACCATACCATCAGAGTAATACACAAAGTCACACACAAACACAAACCCTTGTTTTCTTGGCTTCTTAAGGAGGAATTAAGAAAGCAATAATGGGGAGGCGATATTTAGGTATCAAGAATCAAGATCAACTTTTTGTTTCGAAGTGAAATCAAATCTCCTTCTTTATTAGAGAGAGGAGAAAGCCGTAAGAAAGTCACTTTGAGTCCCACTCCCCATTAAGAATAAGAATAAGAAGAAGGAGGAAGGAAGTTTCTCTTTTACAAGACACACAGATTAGCTTAAGAAACACGAGAAAGAGAAAGAGTCTCTTTCCCAAAAGGGTGAGAGAGATAATTTAATCCTCCTACTTATTTCACACTTAATTTCTTTCACTTCTCCTTTCCTTCAAGTTAATCATTCCTCGCATATTCCAACACTTCCACAGTTATTTTGTCAGCAACCACTTAAACAACCTTTCACTTCAGCTTAAAAATGTTGTTCTTCGCTCTTATAGCAGCTTAAAGGTATTATGACGATGATGATGATGAACGCGTATTAGCGGGAGAGGGTGAAAGACGAAAAAGAATGAAAAGAGATCTCCCCTCTTCTTCTTTTTCAAAAGACTCGGGAGAAAAAGAGAAAGAAGGGGAAGTTTTATTTTAATCGGTTGCTCGCTGCTCCTCCGTCCCACAAAACTCGGTGAAAGTTTGTCACTTGAGTTCTTTCTAAATTACTCCGATTAAAGTCTCCCTTTCTTTTCTGCCCTCATCTCATCGTGTCACACGTTAATGAGGGTTGTTTGCTTTCTTTTCGGTTATGCGGGTGCAGAAAAAGTCACCAGGTTGTGGTGACAGGGAAAGTTGCTTTCTCTTTTGGGGAAAGCTGAGAATTTCCTCGTTATTCGGTGGTTTATGGGAGTTTCTTGGGTTTTTTATGGGGACACAATGGGCTGATGTGATGATGCCTAATGTTTGAATTGTGTGTGTTGATTAAATGGGAATAAGAAGCAGATAATTTGATCCCTTGTAATCGTATGGAGAGGTGAGGTTGGCTGTTGGGTGAGTATGAGTGAATTAAATGTTCGTTTGTTGGTGGCAGGAGTCAAAGGTCAGCGTGTGTGTGAGGGAGACCAGAAGACGAGACCGCGGGGAAGCCTCGAAGGGCAGTGAAATGAAAGTGGAGGTGGTCTGGTTCGTTCGGCTGACCAAAAAAGGATGCCACAAATGCAAACCCCAAACCAGCAAACCAACCCTGTGTAGCTCTCTCTGTTCTTATGTTCTTATGTTCTGCTGTTCTTATGTTCTTCTGCGTGAGTCTGCCTAGAAGAACACCCACCACCACTCTCCTATACGAAGCCTAGTCTCCTGCTTTCTTCCTCCTCCGATGATGAAGAGATCTCCATTCCAGTCTTTAAACCGGGTAGAGTCCGAGTCCACCGAATTCGGACAGAAGTAGTAGAGGAGAGAGGCTAGTAGGAATGCTTTCCCTGCGGTAACAAATGAGTGAATGAATGGTGAGCCTGCCTTTCTCCCGCTAAGGGATGAGTGCTAATGAAAATAGGAAATGGGAATGAAATGTCGGGTGAGTTGGGAGGTGATCGACGAGGCTCATATAATATTACATTGTGAGAGTGTGTGTGTGTGACTTAGTTTGTATTAGTTGGGGAGTCAAGACACGAGAGAGTGAATTCACTGCTACTCCTGCTCCTGCTGTGGTTATTCGGTATATATTGGCTTTAAAGGAAAGGAAAGGAAAGGAAGGAAAGTGGGAGAGTGGAGGAGATGATGACGATGAAAGGAGTGAGCATTCATTTGTTCTTAAGGGGAACTTTGTTCGGTGGAATTTACAATTTACACGGCTCCGTTGTCGATAAAGCCTCCGTCCTTCTTTCCTTCTTTACACTCATCGGAGGTTTAAGACTCATCGGAGGGCTGGATCCTTGTGGCCAGACACACAAAAGATAGGGGCGGGTTTCCCGTCTTCGCCTTTCTCCACCGAAATACCCGGATTTCAGCGGAGAAGCAAGTTGCATATAATACATCGAAAATTAGGCTTAGAAACTACTCGTTGATTTTATTTCTAGAATCACACACCCAATTGTACATACATATACGTGAGTCAATTTAATCAAAGGTATTTTTATTATTCACGTATTGTTATTCTTCGATATTTACAAGGATTATTCATTAAGTGAAAGCAGTGGATGAATCAAATTATTGTGCGTGTGACTTAATTAATGTCATCATGTGAAAGGGAAGGAATTGACGAGTAGTGAGATTCCCACGTAAGAAGGGTGATTGATTTTCATGAGAGTGGACACTCACAATGTCACAATGAGTTTCCAATTCCACCGACATTCTCTCGTGGAAACAAGGAGAGCTGTTGTAGTGTGAGTTTAGTTGAGGACGAAGGAAGGAAAGAAGGAAGGAATCGGGTTGCATTTGCTTTTCGGAGTAACAGAGCTCACCACTGAGACCTTTTTCGATTCTACTCCTCTTCTTCTTCTTCTTCTTCCCATATGATTCCTCCTGCTTGTGATGATGTAACCTAGTCTAGGGCAACCGTAGACCCTCTCTCCATTGTGGCTTCATCTTCTTTCTCCTCTTTCCATTCTCCTTTCTCATTTATTCACTCACGAATGTTTCCACAAATCTCTCTGGCTTAAAGCATAACGAACAGTCGTTTTAAATTGCTTAATTTCAAAAGTAAAAACAAAGGAATATATTGGGAAACCAAATGATCTCAAGATTTCCCAAAGATTAAAACTGACCAGTCGCCACAAACCAACACACATAAGGTTGTAAGTTCCTCTCTTTCCTTCTTGGTTATTTAATGGTTGGAGGAATCCTCATAAATTCCCATCATATGCAATGAGACTGCAGCAGAGTTATGGGAGCAGTGGGAAAGCCGTGTAAACGAAAGTGCAGACCAGTCGAATGTGTTTGTGTAATTTAAAAGGAGGAGAGTGGATGAAGATGGAAAAATGTGTTTGATCAGATATGAAGAAGGACGGAGATGACGGAGGAGTGAAGATGACATTAAGATTTTAAGATGGACACGAGGAAATGGAGAGAGAGAGAGAGGCTGGAGGAGTCAGTGGGCAATAAACGCAGCATGTGCCATGCGACCAAAATGGACTTCCAACATTCATTGCATCTCCTTTTGAGAAATATCCTTTTGGACAGTCTTCGGACTAAAATGAGGTAATAAAAATGTCTCCATGCAAAAGAATAATGTCTCAGCTCCTTCAACTCTTCTCCATCCATTTCCCCTACACATTTACACTTTACACTGCCAGACAACATCTCTCTCTCTCTCTCTCTCTCTCTCAACAATAAACAATAAAAGATTGCATTTCATCTGGCAAAATTGCTTTTTGTCCTCTCAATGAGGAGAACGTTGCATCTTTTGTGGTAGTGGTTGGCTGGCTGTTGTTGTTGGTGGTGGTGTTGAGAAAATTTATTACTTAATTGCCTCCTTCTCATCTCCTTATCTTCCCAGCAGCATCTCTCTCACAAGATTAAGATGGGAAATGAAGAAGAGGTCGGCCTGTCAACTGCTGCCTTCTTCTTCTTCTTCTTGATTCTCATCCTTCACTAACAAATAAGTCTCATCTGAAGGGACGTCACCAGTTCTTTTAAATCAGTGACCAGGTAGTTAGAAGGTAGTTTCACACAAATCAATTCAATAGAATTAAGAGATCTCTTCACAAGATCTCAAGCTGTGAAACAATCAGTGACTGTTCTCACGCTAAATTCGACATGCTTCGTTATTCATGTCATTGCATTTATTTTTTCAATGTAGACAATTTCAGTCACACGTTTATTAGGTGCTTACTATCAATATCAATTACGCAACAAGTGTTATCGAAAAACCTACCTTCCTTCAATAGCAATAAATAAAACTTTGAAAATTAATCAACCCAGTTTAAAAATGATTCATAATTCGCATACATTAAATACTCCAACTGGTTGCAACAATTTACAGCTCGTCTTTGGAAACTTTCTCATCCTTCGTGTCCAGCGACGAAGGCTGTTGTTGAGGTTTCGAAGTAAAAACACTTCCATGGCTGTTGAGGCTTTTTCCTTGCTGAGATTGTGTGGATTTCTTCTTCTTGGTGGTGGTTGAATTTCTTCCATGAGGAAACCTGAATTTCTCCCATTTGATCATCACCAAGTTCTTGGCTGCGATTGAGAGTCTCTCCAACTGCTGGTCCGTAATGTAACGGAGAAATCTTCCCAAAGTAATCTGCTCATTTAATTTCATAAACAGATTCCCAAATTCCCAATTAGCAAATATCTTTCGTTAAGTAATTGAGGAGAAATGGAAGGAGGCAGACCTGAAAGAGAGCAGAAGTCCTGTGGTAGGCAACCTTCATTCCAAAGTGAGTTTGTTCCTTGTTGATGCTGAAGAACATGAGAGTGATTTCGGTGTTGAAGTAGGAGGTCGCAGGTCGGTCGGGACGAAGAGTGACCCAATTGAAGTCCTTCAGTTCCGTCACTCGGTAAGTCACCTCGTGTTGACCCAAGAATGGGAGATTCACTATTCCGTAGTATCGCTTCCCAAGCGAAATGTTCCTCTTGTCGAATTCACTGTCACGTAGTGATGAGACCCACGAGAAGTACTGCAAACAAATACACAAGTTCTCAAAAATCAAATTAGAGTTCCCATTTTATTTTTATGGAAATTTTAGTTTTAATTAAAAAATTTTACCTTTGGAACATTCTTCGTGTTCGTCAGTGTGTCAAATATGAAGCGACGAGGAGCTTGAATGAGAGTGTTAATCTCAGATTGTCTGTACCTCGGGTTTATTTTGAATTTGTAGATGACTGCAATAGCTCCAGCCGAAAAGGCTATGAGCATTCGAATTCCCAGTCCGTACTTCATTATTCAATTAAATCATTTCTAATTGGAAATTGAATATGGAAAGTATACGCAGAGAGAGAGAGAGAGAAAGTAACGAATGACTCGATAATAATATTGTCTCTACCTGAGAGAGAGAGAGAGGAGTACGGAACTTGCCTTTAATAATTAAATAAGGAGTTCTTTCAACGGGTCGATATCGAATTTTTTGTTGTGGAATTAGCAGCAGTCCCGTTGCGTAGAGTCCACAGCTACAAGTTAGTTTAGTAGTCCACTTCGATTTCGATGCTCCTATTTACACTTAATGATTAAATGACTATGGATTTGAATTTGTAGTCTCCATTTCTTTTACTCCGTGGTTTAATTAATTGGTCACGAATTAAATCCGGGGTACAGTTCCAACAATCTTTTACAAACTATCTTTTATACTTCTAAATCTTAACCTCATATAATTTCTGTGGGATTTGTTTCTCGTGGTGTCCTACACTTTTATTGCGCTCCTTCACGTCTTCCCAAGTTGTAAATATGTAAATGAGACCCTACAGAGAATTAACCACTCTGCTCCGCCTGTCTCTACTCCCAGTCCTTTCTTCCCATTTTATTACTACACCCGATCTTGGGATTTGTCACTCATTCACCAACACCAACAAATCAATCCCAATGAAACTGAAAGAGAAAGTTGGCAAGTCACAAAAGAGTGACACAGCTAACCTCAAAACATGGTCCAGTTTCTTTCAATGCATTAAACCAAATATTTCGATCGAATCTCATTTTTCAGCAATACTAAAGATAGAGGCAGCAGTCTTCATCTGTAGAAATATGAACTTATTTAACCTGCCCGTGAATTGTGAATTAGCCGTCGGAACCAATCCATCAGCCACCCGAACACATCAAAATTAAATGAGAACAATAAAGCTGACCACAGCATCCTTAATCCTGAACTCTCTCTCTCTCTCTACTTCCCATTCCAATTAAAATGTATAATCATTTCATCAAACAAAATGAACAAAACAGTCAACAAGAATTATGTTGTAGTTTGTAGTTAACATCACAATACCTTCACACAGGTAAATCCCTTTTGAGCTGCTCCTGCTCATCAGCTCAAGCTCATCATCATCCGAAGAAGACCTCAACCAAAAGGAAGTTATCATGTGGAAGAACCTCGAGATCCGCCCACACTAATCATTTCATTCTGTGGGCTCCTGTGGTAAAAACAGAGAAGGATAAAAAGTACACGAATGGAATAAGAAGAGTGAGTATACACGTTAATAATGATGATTATTTCCTACCTGCGAGAGAAATAATTATTAACCCTATCTACCACCAACCACCACGGCTACCGTAATAATAAGTAAAGCCCACCTTCGACCATCTCCACTCGATTTAATCACGTTAAAAAGCCCATTCATCTCTCTCTCAGATATTTCCACAACCAACAACACACCAACACAGGCTTAAGTCTGTTCTCGTCATTTATTTTAACTCCACTCTCCACTCCTCCTTCCTTTGTTCACGAAGCCATAAGGATAATGACTTAATTCTACAGCCACTTGTCTTCCCCAACTTAAAAAACTAACGCTGTCAGGCCTTCCGCCGTTATAATTGCTTCCATTTTAATTTATAGCCCTCACTTCTCAGCCATCCGTTCGAGAGGCCGAGAACCTTTTGCCTCAGTCTGTGACATCCATCCATCGTTCGTTCGTAACACACAGTGGAAAGTAAAGTGATCTCTCACTTTAATGTAAAATGGTCCTTTAGACTTTAGACTAAATCTTGTGTTGCGTTTCTGAAGGACTCGTGAAAGGGTTGATTCTGATGACGAGACTTTCGAGCATTAAAAGTGTCGGAAATGTGTGTAAAAGAATGAGTGAGTTTGCATCTGATTTTTTAGGGGAAAGAATAAAGATAAGTGCACATAATAATGCTATCATTAGTGTGTGTGTGTGTGTGTGGCTGTATTGTTTGTCACGCGAGATGTTCCATAAGAAGAAGAAGAAGAAGGAATGAAGGAAGAAGGTAGATTGGTTATTATGTAAAAGGAGTGTAGTGTGTAGTACGGGTGAAGTGTTGAGGAGACTCATAATTCACAGGGACGGATGGACGGATAGTGGCGGAGTGGTGGCTGCCTTTATGACCAGAAAAAGTCATTCGGGTGATTGAAGTCAGTTTTAAGAGTCGGAAGTCATCAGCCAAGACGGCCAAGACGGTTCCTTACACAACTCCCTTCCTTTTCCTTATGGCTTTCTGCATTGCGTGAGCCAACTCCATTAAATCTCACGACTACTACTCTTGGACTTTCCATCGAAAGCAAAGACCCGAAGGTATTCATGGCGTACCATTAGATTTAGAATTGACCAATCTGTTCTAATTCACTTGGACTTAATTCCGATCCATAGAAATTACGTAACGAGAATTTCAAAAACTGGGAAAGATATCGTTTTCAGTGAGCTCCCATGCAATTGTTTTACAAACTCTTAAAAATCCTGACCTCACAGACGCTGTTAAAGTTTGTAAATCATTTGTGCAAATCTTCCTTCGAGTCGGACGGAGATCTGCAGCTGCTGAATCTCCATCGATTTCCGTGTGACTGTGACTTCCAACTTTCTCAGTCAGTTGTATTGTAAAAGGGAACACAATAAGAAAGAGGAGACGGGTGTCTTTGACTGTGTGTGTGTGGATTCCTCCGTAGACATTCAATCGGATTTGATCTTTTATTACGGGAACAAGGTTCATGAATTCGGATTTATGAGGCACTTGAGTTTTGTGAACTACTTCGCATTCCACCGTATTGCTCATCCTTCGCCTCTCCCACTTACATTTCATTATGGTTACCCCTAATTTCACCTCAAATAACCGTTACTCTCTCCGAGCGATGTGACTTTAGTAACTTCACTTCGCCCAAATACACACAACCATTCACATTTACACTCCAGCAACCTAAAAAGAAATACTCTCACTTTTATTCCCGACTTTTTCCTTCTTTTTTACTCTCTCTCTCTCTCCTTCCTCCCATCTCATCTCATCTCTCAGTCACTTTCAGACAAATTCAAAAAGAGCATTCGATTTAAAAGCAGCACATACATGATACTGTTGACTGTGCAGTCCATTTATTCTCCCACCACCACCAAGACGACACTTGCCTATAAAACTGAATAAAGAGAGAAGAGACAAAAAATCAGAGACAAAATCCACCGTTTTTCTACTCCAATGAACACACACACACACACACACACACTTTTTGACTCTCGTCCAAATCGGAATAAAAATTTCACTTTACAAATCGGAATGTGAATTGAGAGAGAGAGAGAGAGAGTCTCGGTTTCCCATTTGAGCGTTGGTTTTGGCATGATCACATAAGTGGTAGAACGCAAACCAAAGGAATTGAAATGTGTAATGTGTCAATGTTGGAGAGAGAGAGGCAGGAGGAAGATAAGCCTTCACTTTAGATAAGTAAACAAGACAAAAGAAGAGGAAGAAGTTAATCCAACAAGTTTTTTCGAACCTCCAAGACACAAGACACAAGACGTGTGTGTGTGTGTGAGTGTCTTCTTATCTATTGGCATATTGCATTGGCAGAGGGAAGAGTGGAAAAATGTCTTGGAATCTTTTACGTTCCACGAGAACTCCGAGCTGAGATGTATTCTGAAGAGTTCTAGCGTGTGTGTGTGTGTGTTCGGTGTATTCGGTGTCTGCTTTAAAACCTTTTTACGGGTGAATTGTAGGAGGAAACGGGCATTTTCCATGAGAAGAAATACCCGATGGGATAAGTCTTGTGAATCATCATGCCCAATGGAGTATCACCTCAGTAAATTCCACCGTTTCATGGCCAATTGGACTCTCAGATGGAAGGATAAGTGCGGATCAACCGTGGGGTCTATTTCAGCCCAAAATTGCACCACAATCTACTCCACTTTCTTTCCCTACACAGCCACGTTGTTTTTTACCTTTGCTGCTTCATCTTCACTACAACTACAAACTACATCTCCTAAACCTTCCTCCCTTATTCCCAAATCCTAACCTGATCTCCTTGTTTCTCCTCCAGAAACTACACACACACACACACACATTTTTATCGTTCCAAATTCTACGAAACAAAATCTCTGCTGGCTTCCAGAGTAGCTCTGCTTTGTTTCCTCATTCAACAAAGAAACGGATACGTCTGGGAGTCTCCTAAGCACTCCAATCTCTCAATAGAACAATTAAGAAACAATTGGTAACAATGGTGGAGACATGACGAAGAGGATTATGTCATTATACTCTCTACTACTTAATCCACACTCAAGCTTTACTCTGTATTCCTTTTCTGTATGTTGTAAATGTCATTTGTCCCAGGTTAATTGTTTGTTTGTTGAGTTTACCAATTGGATAAAAGATCTTGTTACTCTCGTAGTAATCCGTCTAAAGAAACAAATCTGTCCGGAGTCTCTCTCTTTCATCCTACGGGACTTTGTTTGTTCTGTTCACATTCAATTGTAACCAGACTGGCTGGGCTATTTATTCCAAGTTTTAAACTAGAAATGTTGGAATTGTGTGTGAGCACTTAAAGGTTCTTTTTCTATTGTCCTATTGAAGTAGACCATGTGTAACAGCGTGGGCAGTGGGCAGGCACCATCACCACCATCACCACTGCTTCTTAATTGTCCCTGAAACTAAATACAAAATACAATCCCATTCCCAACATACCAGTAAGCATTTAAGGGCTAAATAGCTAAATTACATAATGGCCCATTTCTCTCACATCCTTCTCCGTGTAATTTCCATCTCTCTCTCTCTCTCTCTTTACTGTCTTTAGTCTTTAGTTCCAATTGAAGTGAGTTTTTGTTCGCCTTGTTTTCCTGTCATTTCATTAGACTCTTTTTCATGGTCCATTGAGAGAGGAGATGGAGTCTTCTTCTTGAAAAAGAGCTGGGATGTTTGTGGGGTTGGTTGTCGGTGTCGGTTTACCGAAACGAAAGGGCTTTGTCAATTTACCTTAGTGGTCATTGTTTGTATATTTGTAATGTTGGGAGCGTGTGTTGATGACCTACAACCTTCCTACACGTCCCACCAGTTATACACGTCTCTCTTCCTCCATTAATGATGCCATTAGAGACGCATAAAAGACGTTTAATGGGCACTCACTCATTGCTACTCTCATGCATCTCTCAAAGACGCAGCCATCCCATCATTCCATCATCATCTCTTCACAGGTATGAAACTGAGGAAGCTCAGCCGTGACACTCAATAGAGAGATCTACAGAGATCCGATTAGTGATAACGAGATAAGTGGGCAGCAGCATCGGGTTACTTCCTTCCTTCAGCCTCTCACAAATTCTCATCATATCAGATTCATCACATTTCATGTCCCACGTTCATTTACAAATTCATCACATCCAGCAGACCTACTTTTAATCCACTGGAGTAGATTTTATTCTGAAAAATAGCTTCATCTTTATCGTAAACTGCCAAAATTTAAATTCAATCTTTAAAGATGCATAAAATTTGTTATAATTGTTTTTTGTAATTGGTTGGAATCAGTTTTTAGAAAAGTAGAGAGTTTATAAATTGGGTACGCATGCAGATGCTAAACTCTCTTCGTCGTTGATTGATTCAAATCTTGAAGACGCGTATTTTTTCTTTCGTCTCTCTTAAGAAGAAAAACATCCTCTTAGAAGGGAAAGACGTGAATGGATGAAGACAACTTGAGACATGCCACTGACTAAACTACTGAACCCCACAGCTGCAACCAACACAGTCTCCTCTCCACATAATAGAATCACATATGTACTCTCACACTGGAGTTGTTGTTAATAGCTAACTGACGATTACCTAAGATGAGTCTTCTTCTTTTGAGAGCTTAAGAGCAAACGATGTTTAAGTTGTGTAGTCATCTCCTCGTGAATGAGACTTCTTAAACTTTACAATCTTGTTTTTCTTTGGGTGCAAAAGAGGCTGTTGAAAGAGATCCTCCTCATCATCATCATCATCCTCGTGTAGACGAGGACTTATTTAAACTTTTAAAATACACAACCAAACACAACATGCAACATGAGTTCACGTCATGAATGGGTAGCAAAGGCTCCCTCAACATGAATACCAATTTAAAGGATTCTTCCATGTGTGTGTGTGTGTGTTGTGTGTGCATATGACCATTTCTGTCTGTCCATTTGGGCTTACAAATAGTAATTTTTAAAAACTCAACTTTATGTGTCCCTATGAGATGGATGAATGGAGGACTGACGGAGGAGTAAGTGGAAGGATGAATAAGGGCCCTTTACAAAGGAGCCAGTGGAACAGGAGTAATCGCTACATTCAACTTCTACTTGGGTTACCAGCTGTCCTTTGGCCAAAGCCAAAACCAATACGACCAAACCCATCGGTTACCCCCAGATGGGTTCTTCTTCGTTCCTTTAAGCATT
>JAQGAD010003065.1:0-11341 GCA_034696625.1 Isotomurus palustris
AAAGACTCTCGTCCACACCGACGAATTCCACATCGACTCATCTCCATCAAAGACCATCGTCAAAATCGGAAACTAATTACACCAACAATGTTTAATCACACTGCTTCTGCTGGCCAGAATGATAATTTTTACTCGAGATTTTACACTAATAAACATACAACTGAGCATCCAACAATCTAATTTGGTACGGGCTACTATTTGATTCGATGACATTTAATGCAGTCTTTAAAAATTGCTTAAAAATTTTCAAGTACAGCCATTACTTTTTGCATACAAACAAATGCAAATTTGACGTTTTTCATACTTGAAAACAGACACATTTAAATTACGAATTTATGAAAGCTTGCGAATTCATACGAGATTAGTTGTTTTCTCTACATCTTGAGTTTCCAGTGATACGTAGTCAAGTCCGTCACAAATTAATCATTACTTATTTGCTTTCAGGATATTCTGTTACTTTCACTTCTGATTTAAAATAATAAAAATCGCTGGCTTACACCAAAACACCGTATTTTTTATTTTAAGTCAACTCATCAAGCACTCATCTCTGAGTAGCTGTTTTGTAAGCATTCGGATTAATCACCGACACTTTCATGCTTGTCAGTTTTTTTTTGGATGGCTGGGCTGCCGGGAAATTCTTGGGAAGTGACTTCTCAAGCATCCAACTTTTCTTCAGTGTCTGCCACCTTGTTTTTGTTGATCTCGGCAGATACAGAATTATATTTGAAGGAGTTTCAAACATTCCAACACATTTTTTATTTTCATGGATTTTGAATTGCTACTCCCTTCTTCCTTGAGAGGAAAAACACAATTCAATTTTATCTAGAACTTCACAAGTAAATCTACTGCGAATCCAAACAGAATTAGCTGAATTTGGTGTTCTTCCTGTCTATTTTAAGGTCACGATTAATGAAGTGCCAATGTTTCGATAAAACTGCAAAAGTGCAAATTCATCTGTTCATAGTAAAATTTGTTATGTTTCACTTAAAAGAATGGTCTCAATCCGTCCTGACCACACGTTATGAAAATTCTTGGATGTCATTTAAAAAATTTAATTGGCCAACTCAATTTGCAGCTAAAAATCATAAATTACAAGTTTACTGTTATTGCTTTTTTACTACTAATTTCATGCAAACTACATTACGCATTGTACTGGGCTTACAGGAGGCAATAAACTAATACAAAAGCTAACTAAAAACACTTGAAAATTTATTACTTACTTGTACTTGTTTTATTCTTGGTAAAAGGAAATATTAATGAGTTGTGTCATGAATTTAAGTGGTTCAACCGCAAATGCAAGCTAAAATTCGAAAACTGCAAACTATCTTCAAAACTTCTCAGCTAAAATTGTTTTACTTCCTTCAGAGACTGCATGTGCACAGAGAATTACTCCATTCTCCATATAAATAAACACACTACATACGCAAACTACATAACCCCTAAACTAAAATTTGCCTACTAATTAGGTATCCTCCATACTTGATGCTGAAGCACTCAACATATAACTTTCATGTACATTTTGGGGTGTAATCTACCTTTTGGAGAGTAATTATTTAAACCTCACTTTTCATAGATTTCCAGCCGTAATTCTCATTAATGTCTACAGTTATACCTATTCGAACGTACGAGACCGTCAAAATTCACCCAAGCAGGTCTTTTAACCAATACTTACCACGTGAGTCCTGTAGGTTCTTCATTAGAAGGTTTTTATGCATATAACAGAAGCCTGCACGGTTCAAGCTGACTTCCTCACGATGCTTGGGATAATTAAATTATGACGGGACATCACCCTTCATGCTGGTTGTGTCAGCCTGCACTCATCACTACATTGTTCAATTCTGCCATTACTTACCTCATTAAGATAGTTTCAGAATTCGCTCTCATTAATATTGAGACGTGTAGACATAATGAGGCACTATCGGCATCAATAACTTTTCATCTTTACAAAATTTAACTAAATCGACAAAATCCAACTGATCTCGAAACCAAGAAAATATCTTCTAAGTTTTTTCACTTTGAAGAAAACGTATCCCAAGTTTAAAGACGCTAAGCATCAAGAAATAACTATTAGGGAATTCATTAAATTTTTATGAACCTGAATATTTGCATTCGAAAAAAATTAATACATCACAAATTTTATTGAGATATTTGGAATTTTCAGAGAATTTACGCCGTCCCATTTTGCGAATGTTGGTCTAAAACAAGATGTCCAAATTCTTGTGTTTACGCATTGTATTCGATGAGGTCCTTCCTGATTTCCAGATTTCGAAAAATTTATCTCAAATACTGCTGAAAAAACCCATGTTTGTTAATCTTAATTACAATCTAATGAATTCTTGTCTTATGAGGTTCTGAAATTTCTAGATAAGTACGTGTCACTGCTTAACTTATTTAGAAGCGTCTGACTTTTCGAATATATAAGCTGATGACGACAATAATATCAACACATACGATTCTATACAACTATTAGGCTTAGAATATTGTATTAATTTCCAACAGATTCGATAAGCAATGCACTATTTAAAAAAATTTCCTTTTGCAACAGATGCAGCACCAGCACTAGATTGGCTGCCTCCTCCAAATCCATTACCAGATGATACAGATTTACTGTTGGCCGAAGATCCTGCCAGGCTTCCGCCTCCAAATCCATTTCCAGATGATACAGCTTGACTGTTGGCAGATGATCCTGCCAGGCTTCCGCCTCCAAATCCATTTCCAGATGATACAGATTTACTGTTGGCGGATGATCCTGCCAGGCTTTCTCCTCCAAATCCATTACCAGATGATAAAGCTTGACTGTTGGCAGAAGATCCTGCCAGGCTTCCGCCTCCAAATCCATTCCCAGATGATACAGATTTACTGTTGGCGGAAGAACCTGCCAGGGTTTCTCCTCCAAATCCATTACCAGATGATAAAGCTTGACTGTTGGCAGAAGATCCTGCCATGCTTCCTCCTCCAAATCCATTACCAGATGATACGGCTTTACTATTGGCAGAAGATCCTGCTTGGCTTCCTCCTCCAAATCCATTGCTAGCTCCTGCAGATCCAGAGGCAGAAGCTCCAGCTTGAGATTGACTTCCAGATCCAGGGTATGGTGCAACCTGAAGTAATTCAAAAAGATATTTTCAAAAGCCCATTCGTCGCCATTTCAAAAAATTCAACTCACCGAAGGATGGACCATGACAGCCAGGATCGCGACTAAGAAGAGCTTCATTTTGTTGATATAAGGAGTGCACAACGTCCGCCTGATAAGAGTTAAAAATTGTGTTGTGACGAACAGAGTTGGTTAGCTGAAATCAAGGGAACATTACTGCCCATACGGACATCTTAATCGATTTTTGAGTTATGTCATTCCATTGTTCATTTACTGTGTAATAAATAAATCCAACATAATAATTCTTTCTTGCTTGCAGGGTCGAACATTGTTTTTTAGTTGTGAAAACAGCATAATCTGTTTTCGAAACACCCAACTGTGTTTAATTTGCGTTACAACCTTGTGTTATTTATGTCACTTTTTAGCCCAGTCAATTTGGGCTTATAAGATTAGTTTGATATCTGTCTGTCTGTCTGTGCGTTGTTCGTGCGATAACTCGAGAAGAGTTAAAGTAATCTGCTTGAAATTTTGGGCATACACTACTCGGGCAAAAAGGAAGAGTCTATCAAAATTTAGAGGCAACCGGTAGACCCAGTGACCGGTGGGGGTCAATCGTGTGCGACCCGAGGGGGTCTTTTGCTTAAAATTAGCCGATTTGAATAGTTTTATTAACAATTATAGTATGACTTTGGGCATGAAAAGTGATGTCTATTTATTTGAGACAATTGGCCCAGTAAGAGACCAGTTGGGGCCAAAACCGTTTTGCCCAGACCAGTACTTTGCTTTCAATTAACTGATTTTTAAATTTGTACTCAATTAACAATTAAACAATTAAACCTCTATTAATAAAATTTCAGATATAATGAAATTGTTTGAAAAAAACTGGCCCCCTGGTGACCAGTGGGGGTCAAATATATGCAATTTAATAGATCTATTTGCTTCTAGCTGTCAGATTTAAAAAATCAATTTCAAAAGTATTCATTAAAAGTTTGACCTATTTAGGCTACCAATTAATCAGTATGATTCAAATGCCACCGGCAGTAGAACATTTTGCGCTTCTACTTAGCCGAACAGAAATATTACTAAGATTGGAATGCCCGTGAATTGTTAGCTGATTACAATATTGATTAATATCTGGACCAGAATCTGGAAACGATAAGAGTTTCCCAACAATTCCAGAGGGGTTCGGGGGCGCGGCTTCCGATATTTTATTTACTTTTAATACTTTTTTAAATGTCTTAAGTTTAGCCGTTTAAAATTTTCTGGGCAAAAGAGACTGCTTGGCATGAATTTTTCTTTATGAAGTAAGCAGTTTGGGTCTGAAAATTTCCGGCAAATTCAGAGCTTCTTTCGATAATTAATTCTTTCCTCGCTGTTTGTTAGAATTACAATTTTTAAAGCTTCCTTTACATACCGTTGTTCAAAAATACAAATGGCTACTAAACGTTACTACTATCGGTATAATTCATATCACAAATACAACTAACCGAGCCTTGGCCATTCGACTAACGTAGATTGGCGTTTGCTTATATTAAATGTGAGTACTAAAATGATGAGGTTAGTCTGGCTGGTATATAGAATCGTGGTAATGTAATGTAACTTTGCTGCTTGTATTATAAAAACCTACACCAAGCAGATTCTCGAAGCCCAGGTATTTGATACGGACATGCTAAGTTCGTCAGTGAATTTCAATCTGTCATTACGAGCTAATTCATTAAGCTAGGACTTTCAAACACAACAAAACCAATAAAGAGTGTTCGTTAGTAATTTTGAACTTAATCGGTCAAACACTGGTCGAACTAAACCTTGAACATTTTTTTAACCTTCCTTGGATACGCACTTAAGCTGTGTTTCAAGGGTAAATGCAGTTGCTAGCGGTCTCATTTTGCACTCGGATGAGGCACAATGATGGACACTCTACCATATCAAAAACTCAGAAAGATTCGTGCAGCTGAAAGATATTTATGTCCAATTATTCAAATCACGAGAATCCGTCTCTGAGGACTTAAGCACCTCCCACAAGTGACCTAATCGTCAAGATGAAGTTTCGGTTCCGATTAATGCAATGAAATCGCTTTTGCAAAAAGGCTGTGAAATTTCAAGTGTGTAAGTCTTCTAGTTTTTAGCAATTTAGGACGCATCCAGACAGACGGAACGACGGACAGACACACACATTACGTACTCCTATAAGCCCAAATACCTGGGCTAAAACGATGTTCCTTCAAAGTTTTTTGATCGCTGCATGAAAAGCAAGCTTAACCTTTTTTTTAGATTCACAACTTAAAATTTATTTACCCTCTGTCAATGAGTAATAAAAATCACTCATGTTTCTCATCCTACTGGATATTATGACATCTCAAGCCACGAAGTTTATTTCAAAGACTCCATGCTGATGGGAACAATGAAGCTTATTACATGAATCGTCCTTGCTCAAAAATATCCTATGTAGTCGGTTTTTCACATAATTTGATTTAAACTACACCGTTAAGCACATCCGGCAATTCATGCATTAATTAATTCTTGGCTTTTGCATTTGAGACCGCTCCAGCTTTCGTTTGGCTTGCTTTTCCTTCACCCCCAGTTCCTTTTGCTGCAATTGCTTTGGCTCCGGCTTGACTTCCTTTAACTCCTCCAGCTGCCGCTGCAGAAGCTTCAGCTTTGGCTTGACTTCCTTTGGCTCCACCACCGGCTCCTCCAGTTGACACTGCAGAAGCTTCGGATTTGCTTCCTTTAGGTCTAAGGCCAGCTCCTCCAGACGCAGATGCAGCAGCTTCAGCTTTAGCATTGGTTCCTTTAGAACCAGGACCAGCTGCACCAGAGGCAGAAGCTACAGCTTTCGCTTCATTTCCTTTTCCTTCTCCATTGGCTCCTCCAGCTGACCTTGCTGAAGCTTCAGCATTTGCTCCCTTTGATTCGCCTTCACCTCCTTTAGGTGCAGAAATTCCAGGTTTAGCTTGACTTCCCTTGCCCTTGTTAACAGCACCAGCCACTGCAGCTGCAGAAGCATCAGCTTTGGCTTCGCCTTTTTTTGATTCACCTTTGCCTTCAGAAGCTCCAGCTTTGGCATTCGTCCCGTTTGATTTGATTTTGCCTTCAGAAGCTCCAGATTTGACATTAGTTCCGTTTGATTCACTTTTGGCTTCAGAAGCTGCAGCAGCAGAAGCTCCAGCTTTTGATTTCGTTCCGTTTGATTCGCCTTTGGCTTCAGAAGCTGCAGCAGCAAAAGCTCCAGCTTTGGTTTTAATTCCTTTAGATTCACCTTTGCTTTCAGAAGATGCAGCAGCAGAAGCTCCAGCTTTAGTTCCGTTTGATTTTCTTTTGCTTTCAGAAGCTGCTGCTGCAGAAGCTCCAGTTTTGGCTTTAATTCCTTTAGATTCACCTTTGCCTTCAGAAGCTGCAGCTTTGGCTTTAGTTCCTTTGGATTCATCTTTACCTTCAGAGGCTCCAGCTGCAGAAGTTCCAGCTTTATTTTTGGTTCCGTTTGATTCACTTTTGCCTTCAGAAGCTGCAGCTTTGGCATTAGTTCCGTTAGATTCTCGTTTGCTTTCAGAAGCTGCAGCTTTAGCTTTACTTCCGTTTGAGTCACTTTTTTCTGCAGAAGCTTCATCGTTGGCTTTGATTGCTTTGGAATCACCTTTGCCTTCTTGAACTGCAGCCTTTGGAGCATCACTATTGGCTTTGCTTCCTGTGGATTCGCCTTTGCCTTCACGAGCTGCAGTAGCAGAAGCTTCGGATTTATCGTGGCTTCCTTTTGATTCAGCTTTGACTCCACTAGCTGCAGCTGCAAAAGCATCGGATTTAGCTTGACTTCCTTTAGATTCACCTGTGCCTTCACTCGTTGCAACTGCAGAAGCTCCAGATTTAGCTTGGCTTCCTTTAGATTCTTCTTGAGCTGCAGCTGCCAAAGCTCCAGCTTTGCTTTCGTTCGATCCACCACTGGATTCGTTAGCTGCAGTTGCATTAGCATCGGATTTAGCTTGACTTCCTGTAGACACACCTGTGCCTTCATGAGTTGCAGCTGAAAATGCTCCTACTTTGACTTTGCTTCCTTTATATCCACCACTGACTTCTTGTGCTAGAGCTGCAGAGGCAACTGTAGCCACACTTTCTTCTTTACCAGTTCCAGCTGCCGAACCTCTTACTTCACTACCTTCAGCAATATTTCCAGCTCCCGGACCTCCAGCTTTAATTCCGTGAATACCAGTTTCAAGTCCCAAAGCTTCAGTTTCACTGCCTGCACCACCAGCTGCAAAAGTTTCACTGCCTGCAACAATATCTCCAGCTTCACTGCCGGTAAAAACTGCCCCAGAATATAGAGCTTCACTGCCTGAAGCACCAGTTCCAGCTTCACTGACTGAAGCACCAGTTCCAGCTTCATTGCCTGAAGCAACAGTTCCAGCATCATTGCCTGAAGCAACAGTTCCAGCTTCATTGCCTGAAGCAACAGTTCCAGCTTCATTGCCTGAAGCAACAGTTCCAGCTTCATTGCCTGAAGCACTAGTTCCAGCTTCATTGCCTGAAGCACTAGTTCCAGCTATATTGCCTGAAGCACCAGTTCCAGCTTCATTGCCTGAAGCACCAGTTCCAGCTTCATTGCCTGAAGCACCAGTTCCAGCTTCATTGCCTGAAGCAACAGTTCCAGCTTCATTGCCTGAAGCAACAGTTCCAGCTTCATTGTCTACAGATCCAGCTGAAGAATAAATGGCTTCTCTGCCTGGGAAACTACCCTCCGAATTTCCAGCTTCACTGCCTGGGAAATGAGCCGCCGAATTTGCAGCTTCATTGGCTGGGAAACTAGCCTCCGAATTTCCAGCTTCACTGCCTGCAAAACTTGTGGCAGAATATCCAGAGTCACCGCGTGGACCAACAGATTCTGCTCCGCTGCCAGAAGCGAGAGTTCCAGCTTGACTGCCAGCAAATGAAGCCGAAGGATTTCCAAATTCACTACCCACAAAGCCAGTCGCAGAATTTCCAGCTTCGCCTGCAAAACCAGCCTCCGAATTTCCAGCTTCACTGCCTGGGAAACCAGCGGCCGAAGTTGCAGGTTCACTGCCTGGGAAACCAGCCACCGAAGTTGCAGGTGCATTGCCTGGAAATCCAGCCTCCGAATTTCCAGCTTCACTGCCTGGGAAATCAGCCACTAAAGTTGCAGGTGCATTGCCTGGAAATCCAGCCTCCGAATTTCCAGCTTCACTGCCTGGGAAACCAGCTGCCGAATTTGCAGATTCACTGGCTACATAACCAGGCGCCAAATTTCCAGCTTCACTGCCTGAAAAACCTGGTGCAGAATATCCACCGTCACCGCATGGACCAACAGCTTCTGCTACGCTGCCTAAAGCGACAGTTCCTGTTTCACTGCCTGGAAATCCAGTTCCAGGTGCAGGAGCTCCAGCTGAAATGTCTGATCCACCAACTCCACCTTCAAACGATCCAGCTGCAGGAACTCTACTCCAATCTTCAGCTCCTAAATTTCCAGCTTCGCTGCCAAACCTGCCATCATCTGCAGCTCCAGTTCCTGCTGGAAGATTTCCAGCTTCACTGGTAAAAGTGCTATCTCCTCCAGCTCCTCCACCATAAGCTGGCACAAACCCACTTGCACCTTGACTTCCTCCAATTCCACCAGCAACTTGTGTACTGCCACCAGCTTCGTCACCATAAAATTCTCCCATAACTTGACGTCTTGTAAGATCAGCTTGATTATTTAAGTCTTCAGCCGTATTAATAGAACCATCACCATTTCCTTCTGCAGGGTAAGGTGCAACCTAAAACAATTCAAACAGACATTTTAAAATCAAACTGATCCGAAATCTTTTAAAAAGATTAAACTCACTAAAGGAAGAAACACAACGGTAAGGAAGGGCACAAGGAGGATATTCATTCTGTGAGAGTAAATTGAGCGACAAATCCGCCCGATCAGAATAAAGACATGTGGTGAGAATGACAGGATTTCCTAGCTAGGCTAACTGGTGCGAAACGCAGATATAAAATGTTATTGGCCAAAAAGATAATTCCATTGATTTCTGAATTATTCCACTCCATTGTTCATTTATTGCGTAATAAATAAAGCCTACAGAATAGTTCTTTCTTGTTTGCGAGGTCGAACATTACTTTTTATTAAGTTAATTAAAGCTTACAGGATTTGTTTGTTGAGCATCAGTGTGCATCTGTGCACACGTTTCACGTAGAACGGAAATCCGTAAGGACTAGAAATCGTAGGCGTGTTGGCGTGTACCCTCCAAGTTTACTGAATGACTGCAATGAATGGTGGGGTCAAAAATTTGTACTTTCAGACGGTTTTCTACACGCCAATCGAGTCTCCGGATCCACAAATACAAATCTTCTCTAATGGGTAGCACAAAAACTGTTTAGTGTGACATCTCCAACCACTCAGTTTATTTTATACATAAGGATATGTCTCACATTGTTTGAATTTTACACGATCTGGCTTAACTTTAAACACACACAGAAAAACAACAAATTGATTATTGGCTTTTGCATTTGAGACTGTCAACTGTTCCAGATTTCGTTTGGCTTGCTGTACTTCCAATTCCAGTTTCTTATGCTGCGGTTGCTTAAGCTACAGTTTGACTTCCTTCAACTCTGCCAGCATCTCCTCCAGCTTCAGCTGTAGAAACTCCAGTTTTGTTTCCTATACGTCTCCCAGACACATTCAAGAGACTTTGTTTCCTTTGCATCCAGGACCACAATCTCTAGCTCCAGCTGCAGCACTTCCAGCTGATACTTTTATTAGCTATTTTCCCACGACCTGTTCCTGCTGCTGACTTTGCAGAGAAGCTACAGCACCCTTAGTTTCACGTCGAGCTCCACGGTTCTTTTAGATTCACGATTTCCTTCACGCGCTGCAGGCGCTGAGGTTCTTCCTTTAGCTTGGCTTCCTATACTTCTTGCAGCAGCGCCGTTGTCCCAAGCACCAGCTTGGGTTGTTTGACCTTCGCTGTCTGTTCCCCAAGCGCCGAAGTTTGAAAACTCAGATTGAGTTTCTTCAGCTCCAGCAGCTTCGAATGAATAAGCATCAGGTGTACTTCCTTCTCTTCCATCAAGATTTCTTGTTCCTCCGTATTCAAAAGCTCCAGCTTCACGGTTTTCACCGCCATCTCCTCCTGCAGAATACTCAGGCAGGCTGTATTCTTTAGCAGTTCCAGTTCCACTGCTTTCAAAGCCACCATAACCTCCCACAGGTCTATCTTCATTGCCTGCACTGCGAAACACAGCTTCACGGTATTCACTACCAACTCCTCGTGTGGAATATTTAACCTCACTGTATTCTTCCCAAGGTCCACCGTCGCTACTTTCAACATTCCTTTCAGCTCCCACAGATCTATCTTCGCTGCCTGCAACACCAGACACAGAAACTGCAGCTTCACGGCCTGCTCCACCATCTGCACTTGCAGAATATTCAGCCTCACTGCCTCCTTCAGCTGTTTCAGATGGCACACCTCCAGTACTACCACCTGCAGCACCTGTTACACCCCCCGTAGCTGCATATTCAACTGGTTTAATTCCAGTTCCAGTGTAAGCTTCATTGATTGCAAAACCAGTGTAAGGATTTCCAATTTTATCGCCTGAACCAGCAACTCCAGCTTCTCGGCCTGCATAACTAGCCACAGAATTTTCATCTTTACTGCCTGCGAAATCAGCTGCTGAATTTCCAATTTCACTGGCTGCATAACTAGCAGCGGAATTTCCAGCATCCCTGTCTGCAAAAGCAGTTGCAGAATATTCAGCTTCATCACCTGCGAAACCATTTCCAGCTTCCGAAGCTGCTGAACTTCCTCCAACCCAATTTTCTTCAGCTCCAACTGCAGAGTATTCGGCTTTATCACCTGCGAAACCTGTTCCAGCTGCAGAAGCTTCAGCTGTACTGCCTTCAATCCAATTTTCATCAGCTCCAGCTTCACTGCCTGCAACCCTATTTTCTTCATTTACAGCTGTAGAATTTCCAGCGTCATCGCCTGCGAAACCTGTACCGGCTACAGAAGCTCCAGCTTCACTGGCTTCAACCCCGTTTTCTTCAGCTCCACCTGCAGAATTTCTATCCTCACTGTCTGCAACAACAGCTCCAGCTGGAACTTTTGTAATAAAAACTCCAGCTTCACTATCTGCAAAACCAGCTGCAGAATTTCCAGCGTCACCGCTTGCTAAACCAGCTCCAGCTGCAGAATTTCCAGCGTCACCGCTTGCTAAACCAGCTCCAGCTGCAGAATTTCCAGCGTCACCGCTTGCTAA
>JAQGAD010003066.1:0-11340 GCA_034696625.1 Isotomurus palustris
TATTAGATCATCAGTACTTGACGCCTGCACTCGAACTGTCTGTCTCTATTGCTATGTCGTGATATTTTAGTGGCCATCATCAAGTTACATAGTATGCGTCATGCAGTGAGACTACAGACACGAGAGTCAAGTATAAATATTAGCCTTGAACTAATAAAATGGACAGTGTGTGTGTGAACATGTGAATCCTCGTTTTAATCAATCAATTACCATGCAATCTTAATTCCGGAGTGTGACAATTGTGACATACATGATCAATAATTATCTATCGCATTGTTGGTTTCATAAAGTCTTCTATCAACAAATCTACTGATACTGATAAGGTCAGTTTGAATCATCGCATTTTTATCCTCATGCCCACGTGTTGACAGAATGGGGCGTATGTTCCAACGTATTGCGAAAATTATCATAAATTCCCAGAGACAAATCAGAAAAAGAGATAAGGGGATTACGTGAATCATGAATCGAATGTACGCAAATGCTCGGGAAAGTAATTTCCGATGAACATGTTTAAATAAAGAATGATATTTGATAGTGGATATTGAAAGAGCCGTCAATCCCAGTATTATACGGAATTGCACTTATCACATAAACAACCGTGACGGCCAGATTTTTCAGCTCACGGATGCCATGTCCCTGCTGCACAATAAGTTATTTTTATCAGATTTCACATTATCTTTAGATAAATTCAATTAAATATTGCACCATTTGTAGGAAAATGACTGTCAAGTGGAGGAAGGTCTTTCCATCAAAAAGGCCGTTGAGTCCTCAGACCTTAGGTTGTCGTGCTTCAAACTCGGAGTCGTTGGTATTGTCATCATTGCTGCTGCTCAACGCAAGAGAAAGTCGAGTGTCACAAGACTCAGCCATTAGAAGAAACAGCAGACGGTAAAAGTTTTCTGGTGTTTTTCATTGAGACATGTGCGAGATATGGGTTTTACGGAGTCTTTTGTCATTTGCAGATTGCAGATATGAAGCTGTCACACGGACTTTTACTGTTGGCTGCTGGCGTAACACTCTGTGCCTTTGTGCCAAGTGTTCTCGCAAAGCCCCAAGAATCTGATGAAGCTGAGATTGAGATTGATGTACAATACGTGGTGGTTGGCGATGATGAGAGCGACAGATCGAAGGATTTGTTTCAAGAAACCAGCACTCCTGTCGATGAGACAACAACTCCTGTCGATGAGACAACAACTCCTGTCGATGAGACAACAACTCCTGTCGATGAGACAACAACTCCGGTCGATGAGACAACAACTCCTGTCGATGTGACAACAACTCCTGTCGATGTGACAACAACTCCCGTCGATGGTACAACTGATGGTGCAACTGATGAAACTCCAGCCGGATCGTCAGCCATCTCGTCCAGCACAACTGTGCTGTCAATCCTCAGCTCCATTTTCTTACTGTTCACATACTCAATTAACAAGCTGAACTAATCAAGTTAATTTTGAACTATTAGGTAATTGTAAGTTAAAAGCTACTGTACACACTTCGTTCCCGTTCCCGTTGCTGGTCACAAGAGTCCTGAAATTAAAACTAAAGAAGCTCAATAAACGCATAGACCATAATTTGAATTTTCTCTAGCTTTCTCAGCACTTCATCACTGCACGCTTCATTGTAGCCACTTCTGGTGAAATCTCTCTTCACTTGCGACTGTATGGCATGCGACTCTCCGGTTTTGTAACTGCCTAATGAGAAGGAGAGACTGGAAAGTAGATTTTGAGAGTGGAAGTGAAGGTCTCTCAAAATCTCTTGGGTCATTTCCTTAATTTATAATGTCAACATAGCACGTGCCTCTTCCAGGCATGGCACACCCCCAAACCAGCAGCTCAACCTCCTTCAGGTTCATTTCCACTCACTCAGAAGGAATAAGGAAGCTTAGCAAATACGGGTGAATTATTCCCGTTCTTCGCATTCTGAACCGCTCAAACTTAACTTGGTTTTGTGATGTTTTTTTCTGTGTACCTGTGGTACTGTAGAACGAAACCTTTATACATGGGACGACCAAGGTAAGTGCCATATGATGCCCTCGTAAAGTAAAAAATTAGTGGCTTGGGAATACCAACGAATTGCTACGATGAGGTGTGTGGGAACTGAGAAGATTTTCGTAGGGTTCGTAAGACCATAAATGATTTGATTTCGTTTGCCTTACCAAAGGAAATTATGGAATCAGATTCTTTGTCGTACATTTTGTGGGAGAAAGTAGATTACTCTTGGGCAAATCTACACATATGACATCTTCATGGTTGACTATAACTTCATTTGCATTGTTACGCGGTCTCGATCATCCATAAGTTTATTTCAGGGTTACAACTTACAAATAGCCTTCAGCTTTGTTCGTATACAGGCAGGCAATCAAAACCAAGAGTGTATTATACACTCAAAAACCATCCACAATCCGAAGAACTATATTGCACCTGTTATTTTTTGACACCCAACGATATAGCTTTGCTGAACAAACGCAAAAATAATTGTTTTTTCTCTAAAAATTCGTTCCACGTACGTTTCAGTTCGGAGGCGAAAACACTCAGCCTCTCCGTTACTTCCATTCAGTTCCAGTTTATTAGGGTTCCAATTTCCCATCACTGCAGAGATCCGCAGTGAACGAGGCACGGGATATTAGCATCTTTTAAATATTCATTAATGTGATTATCATACTTGAATGACTAACACACAAATTGAAATGCGGTTTAATCTTCTCAATCAAAGAAATTGGGGTACACGTGTGTGTAATACACACACACTAGCTGATGCTGTAATACTATTCCTATATCTTGATCTAAAGAATGTCACAGGGTTTGTAGAAATCGTCACGCCATTTACAGATGCTGAGAAAGTCGTCATCTACTACTACACACGACAAAGAAAATAACGAGCATTGATGTGGTTAAGAATCTCCATGTGGGTATGCGTGTTCTCTCTGAAATGCTAATGAGGTTAAACTCTCGGAATGTTTTGGACAAGTAGTTTTTTCCAAATCAAATTTCGTTTAGTGTGCATACTTATGTAAGCGTGTGTGCACGTGCATTGTCTGCAGGATCCACAGCAGTTGGTCCGTCAGCATTGACATGTTGCTGGCAAAAATAGGAAAAAGTATCCTTCAGTGTTTAAATTGTATCTAGTTGTTGTTCCTGAAGAAGAATACATTACTTCACATAGGAAGTAAATAGGAAGGGAGAGAAAATCCCCTACGGCCCTTCGCGTGGATTTCACGTAGCAGAGTGAAAGTTGAAGAAGAAGAAAGGCACACGAGAGAGTCGGGAGGTTGTGCAGACTAAGTTTGGACTTGTGGATGAAAGGAAGAAGAACTCTTCTCGTGGATATTGAATCTTGTAAATCTTTGGAGTAAGAAGAGGCTAGAAAACTCAAAAGATTGAGACAACCAAGAGCTGTAAGTAGTACACAGGTAGTTTTGGTTTGAGGGTTATATATATAAATATACTTACGTATATTGTGTGGCACTGTGGCATTCGCAACTGACTGGCAGCATCTTGGAAAATACACAAGCACAAGTTTGAGATTTGCTGCTGGTGGTTGGCACCCTTTTGTAGCAATTGGTGCGGAATTATTGTGGCAATGATGATGGTCGTGTGCTGTCCGCACTTGGGTGTCACTTCCTTCATCCTGTCTGTCTATTTTTCATACACAAATGCAAACTCAAACTTCCAACTTTTGTGTACTTCTTCTTGAACTCAATCTCTGCAACAAAACTTATTCTCAATCTGAAACTGTTTGTAAAGAGAAGTGCACAAGTGTGTTTCAGAATTCAAAGGGAGTCGATCAAAATGGTTGACTGTTTGAATGAAAAGCTACTTCTTGATCTTTGATGCGATTTCTGTGAAAGTTGTGCTTATAGTTTCACTCTATCATCTCTACTACTAAATACATACATTGTGTGTACTGTTTACTCCAGAAAAGTGCGAAACTCCAAAGAATACGAAATCAGATAAGAAAAGTGGAAGTGAGTAAGAGATAAGAAATCTCGAAATCGCGATAGAGGTAGAGGTAACACAATTTTGTTTTTAATGCTTTCCTCTTCAAGTTTCTATATACTTATAATGCACAGTGTCACGCCGTCACGCCGATCTTCGCCTTTACTTTCAGAAAATTCATTAACAATTTATAAATGTTGAAAGGAAATGGTAATAAGAGGAGCAGCACACGGTTAACAGGCAAGGATGAAGAGGAAAGAAGGAGTTTGGCATTTGGTTTAGTAAAAGTAAAAGGTACACAAGAGAAACAGAGGACATGACTTCCAGCTCTGTATCACATCATAGCATCCAATCACAATTAGGTAAGCTGTGATGGTCATCTAGGCCAAATGGAATTGCATTTGGACATACAACCCTGAGAACTGTCTGTTGAACCGTTTCAATATTGCATTCCCCCACCTCATTAACATCTCATTGTAGATTCGTCGAAGAAAAAGTGTCTTGTATTCTTGTTTCCATATTTGCCTTTCCAAGATGTTCTTCTTTTATAACATTTTCAACTTTATCCATTATCCATCCACCAGCAGCTGTGTTAAGTTTGCAAGTCATCAGTTTCTTCCTTTCTTCTTGGATTGATGCGTTCACGTTAACCGACACTGTATCTTGTCATGTTGAATCTAAATTCTCCGTCCGATCCGTAGGGATCTAGATTCATGGAATTCCCATTTGCACTCTAGTTCCAAGTTCCAAGACCTTCACAAAGGCTTCTAAGCCTTGAGGAAAACTTACATTTTCATGCATTAGATACATCCAGAAATATTGAAAATTCAGGCTTAAAAGTTCACTCGGTCGAAGAATAATGTGCCAAATGTATAAATCTATTGATATTGTGTGTGCGTGGTTTCTCGCGTTAGGAGAACCAGCTTAACCATATCTCTTACTTCTAGTCTACCTCTAAGTCATTTGACTTGGAAACTGGAGATGAATTGCGAACTTGAGGAAGACCCGATCTGCGGGTGCATTTGTAGGTAGGCGCAGACACAGTTCTTTCGTGTTGGCAAATGGAGCGTCTAAAAGTTTCCGGTGAGCTGGACATTCATTCCTTTCACGTCTCATTACGCTGAAAAGCGGCTATCCCCAGATATTTACAACACGCAACAGACACAACTGACTTGAGGCATAAATACTAATCGCTCGTCCATGAGTGGGTGTGGTTGTTACCAGTCACTCGTTGTTTCTGCCCTTGTAACGATATTATTGATAGACATTAATGAGTATATGCTTCCTTAGGGCTTAAGCTCACCTGTAGCTAGTCGGCAGTGGGTATTCAGTTTGTCAGCTAGTTGCGAATCATCATCAGCTTACAAATTCAAGGTACGATGATCAAAGCACTTGTATAGAATTACACATGTACACTTCAGTCTCTAGAGAACTTTATATTAAATATATTGACGGATCAGTTTCTCCTGAATTGTATTACTTACTGGTTTCATGTGGTTTTCATCAAATCAATAAACAGAATTTCCCCGTGTTATACAATACAATAATGTAATGTTGTTTAATATGTAATACATACATATTACTCCAAACAAATGTCAGTATACTTCAAATACACTTTGAAAACTAACTTCCTCTATAAAACGAAACCATTGAGTACAAACACACACACACAAGTCACACTGCAATGTAGAGCTGTTGACGAAGGTCGACTTCTTCTGAAGCTATAATAGATTTTTTTGGAAATTACGCAGGCATTTGAAATAAAGAGGCGCACTGGAGCATTTTATACTCAAGTAATTAATGTGTTTAATGTCAGACGGCCTGTTGCACAACATTTTATGAGGATGATAAGTCGTGTGCGGGGATAAAGCTCAGGCATAATGGAATTACTGCTGTGTTAGCCTCCTGTCTAACCTACATAATATGTACCTATAACACTATCACACAAACACACATCATGTTTTTTATGATGGAAAAAGGATTAGCAACGATAGATGAAGTGGACGCAAAATATTTGCTCTTCTGAAAGCATCCAAAGCACAAAATACAAAATATGTTTGATCAGACTGCAGCTCACTTTACTTCAAGAAGTATTGAAGGAACCTTCCATCATAAGATCGCTCCACCCACCTCACACAAGTGTACGTGAAAGTTGGACGTCAAGTCAAAAGTCATTTGATCGTGATGTAGACTGTAGGTACACAGTTGACAGTCTTGTACAAGTCTATCCATCATTTCAAGTCGATTGACACATAACGACAATCATCTCACACTTACTAGTCGAGATCCCTGTCTCTTCCACACAAAAACTTTGGGGTTTTGGGTAAACAAAAAACTTTGTAGGTTGGTTTTTGGTCGGTGAAAGTCCAAAGTGACTTTCTCCTGTCAGCGACAAGAAGACGAGGGAAGGAGATAAGGAAACAGACAGTTTGGGAGTTGGGACTCGCTGGCGTTGGGTAAGGACGCAGAAGGAAAGAGGACACAGAGGAAAGGAAAGGAAGTGTCACAATTCACCCCATAAAAATAATAAGACCGTGCTTACCCGTTTTACCCGTAATTCCCAAGTCACTGTGATAGATTGTAGATTGTAGATCTGTTGGATTCGTTGGAACCTTTGGATTGGATCCTTCATAGAAAAGCTATCTTTCTTATTCTTAGCTGCACACACACACAACATCTGTGGCACGTTCATCTTTCTTCTGTCCTTCTGTTTCTCACCTTTCACATTTCTCTTTATTTACTACGTCAAGCATTGTGAGAGTGAAACAAAAGAAAGCTTCTCCGGATCATTCGAGATTTCTTTTGAGGCTTCCAAATAAATAACGTAACGTGACTAGGATTACTTTCGCCCATCATCACACGGAATTGTTCTTCTTCGGGGAACATTAAAGATATAAAATATCAAGTACTAAAGAATAAAAAAACTATTTTTAGGAAACTTGAGACAACTCAAGTTATCCTTATAAAGCTTAGGGGAAAGATCGTTTTGTTTCAAGTGAGGCTTAAGGTTGCGTAGGTTGTATTCTTACGGTCTACTTATAAAGTCCAATCTACTAAGTGGACGTAATTCGTGAAGTTAGGAATAACAAAATATTTAGAATGGCAAGCATCACGAATGAGTATTATATATTTCATTAAGGGAATCGAAAGTGTATCAAAGGATTAGGTTACACGGATGAATAGAGAATATTTAGGTAAAGAATAACACGAGACCGTATGAAGAAGATTTCCTTCCTCCTTTCTCTCAACTTTCTGTACACAGAGAGAACCGAATGTCCGCAGAGTTCACACTATTTGGACACACGGATTGTTTACAGTTTAGCGGTTCCAATTCTTTGAGGCTTAAAGACTACCAAACGGACGAATGGAGAGTTTGGTGGATAGTTGAATTGTAATTAATGTAATGTGCAATAATTGTGTGTAGCTGAGGTGGGTTGTCCTCAAGACGATCAAGTGGGCCATAAATTCCTTCGTTAATTGCTCTCTCTCGCAATCCCATTATCCTTCTCTCTGTCTCTTCACGATTATTACATTTCCCATTTCCATTCCTCTCAAACAGAATCCGTGTGCAAGTCGAGAGTACTGGCTAAAGCTTACATCTAATATTCCACCAAGTTTCTTGGTTGTTTTTCCACGAACGCTTTGAGTAAATACACACTGAGACACTGACAAACATTGAGCTATTGGTATCATCTCTCTGCCATAAGCTTCATCTCTGCAAACATTTCAGGGTGCCGTTGCACCTTAACCAGACAAGACTCAATCCCGACTCCTGCCACAAGTATTGCACTTTTCTAGTCGTGTCAAAGTAATATTACAAATATATCCTGCAGCTCAGAACCAGACCAAGAAGAGATATGGAAAGCAGAAGGAGATCTGTCATAAATATAAAGCTTCTTTTCTTCCAATTCAAAGTCGAGAGAAGGAAACCCAATATGCTAATGCACACATTAAAATACAGAGAAATGTAGACACGAGAAGCGAGGCAGGTGGGAGAGTTATTACCTCACTATTCTTTTCTGTCCATCCAGCCATTTACAAGGACATTTTTGACACGATAAAAACTTTTGGAAACCCTAATACGGCTAATTACAAAGTTTTTCTTTCCAACCAACCACAAAGAAGAATATGACAGTCTACTTGAGCCTCTTTTATTTATAAATGTAATTTTCCCCCGAGAGGTATTCCATAGTTCTATAAAAATGAGAAAAGAAGACTATCCCACGGAAATGTGACAATGCATGCATTCTTAGCTTTTATATGCTGCTACTTTTATTTTACTTATTACTTTTCTTCTGGGAGAAACTAAGCTATCTATCATTTTATATTTCAGCCTTGAACGCCCTGAAGATTCAGTCGCGTGTTCGGGAAAAGAATCTAAGGAGGATTTAATGGAAAGAGCTGAAGAGCTTGGAGGCATCCATTCACACAATTGAAATCGAACCCTGACTCTCTTCCCGTGATTAAAATAGACTTAAAGAATCGACTGACTTTTGAACGAAGAAAGTTAAAACTGGAAACAGGCAATCTTGGAAAGTACTAAAGCACGAGAGAGAGTGTGTGTGGTGGATGTTGATTCGAGCTATTGTGCACAGTGTGTGGTTGTGGTTAAGTGGTGTTTGCTTACGACTGCACACCACACGATTCCTCCGGCAGACACGGAATCCAATTCCAATATCAACTATTTAATACTTAATACTACACAGCAGCAGTGGTATACACACTTTCCTTTTCCTTCCTTCCACTTGGAAGACTTTTACTAGTTTGCCACACTCGCAAACCAGACCAAAACCCAAATATACGTAGCAATTGTATGTATTTTGCGGAATCTCGTTGATGCTGCACTTGATTGCACAGTAGGCGATGATTGAGGATGAAGTGCTACAAGGTTTATTGAGACATTTCACACACGAAGAAGAATAATGAAATGGAAAACACGTTGAGATTCATCTGATTGAGATCAGATAACTTGGTGTGATTATGGAAGACATACTTGAAGAAGGACCGTTTATATTGCTGGGGAGTAGTATTAGTGCTTCCGGGGGTAATTCAAGTCTTCTTTACAATGCGTCTGTTTCTGGGGGCAATTGGACGGGGGGTGGGGACCTTGACGAAGAAGGCGAGACATACGTCCCTTATCTTCTCAGACCTGAGACCTACATTATTCCTGTTCTGTTTGCCATCATCTTCATCATCGGTATTGCAGGAAATGGTACACTCATTGTTATATTCTTGAAGCACAGGACCATGAGAAATGTCCCTAATATGTAAGTTGTTCTTTTACTCTCATTCTTTCTCTCTCTTCTTTCTCTGTTCAAAAGAAAACGGGATCTCGGCACTCCGTGTTCTCTCTAAGAAGATTTCGTTTCTAGTTGAGTTCCGTTGTTTTCATAGTTTATGTCATTTACTAAAAGGCTTTAAACAGAATTTAGGATTGAAGTAGCAACAAATTATCTTTAGAAATCTCCAAGAAAGGATCTCTTTCAGGGATTTTCTCTGTCCACCGTTTGTAAGGGATTTATATTAAACTAATCTTTAGTACGTAGGTAGTTTATTTTTATTTCTCAACTGTAGTCGTTAGATTTTATGTGTTACCGGAAACTCTATTTATGTTTATAATACATCGGGCATACTCAGACTTAAGTATTTGGATCCTTAGCTCTTAGTCAGTCGTGAGTTATTCGTGATCATAAGTTTACCTAGACAAAAAGGTTTGTTTGAAAATTCCTTGGAGTAATTGAATTATTAAGTATACAATTTGTACACCAAATCATCCCCTTTCAGACGTTTGGTAAGCAGTAGTTAAATTCTGCTTCTCCTTAAGTTGACGTCTACCAAATGTGAAGGCTTCACGCAACACATTTCATGAAATTAGGTCCATGAATTTATTTTCACAGGGTTGCCCTAAGATGCACATAGTCTGTCATCTGTGCTGCGCTGATGTACTGTGTCAGCAATCAGCAATAGTGATGCTTCTTTTTTGAGCATGTCAAGCTTAATAATTAATCAGAGAAGTTTTGAGGAAACACGGAAATGAGGCGAATTGGCAAATTAGTCTCGTGTGTTTAATTGCATGCAATGATCAGTGCCAAATGGGCACATTAATAGTTTGTCGTTTCTTTTTTCTTGAAAAGTTTCCCTTGAATTAGACAAAATGTAGGTAAGCACCCGTTTCCTAAGAAAGTTGACTTAAATTGCAAGTTAAATTGAGCAGGATATACCTACTATGAGTTACAACGTTAGGCTCAGGGACCTGGCTACTTGATAGGAAAAACTTTTAAAGACTTGCTTAGTCAGTAGCGTAGAAAGTACTTGAGCCATCTGAGCCACACAAGGTGTGTACACCACACAGCAGTATGTGTAAGTAGTGTAAGTTTTAAAATTTAAAAGTCCTTTCTCCATCGGGTGCACTCTTGCAGATAATTGAAGACGAGCTTTGCTAAAGCACGTTAAGACTAGTAATGAGACTTGACGCTAGGAAAGAATTATCTGAATTATGTAGCGAACGAAAGGGCTGCATTGCAGCCCGAGAATTTAGAAGATTTAGAAGAAAGCAATATTTGATTCCAAATTAGTTGAACTAACGAAGATTCGTAGGAGTCTCACACAAAAATGCTAGACTTTCTTCTCCGATCGTTTAGTCTTTAGACCTGATAAGAATAAAAAGATTATAAAACTACTCATTACTGGTACTTGTACGAGGAAAAAGTATGTAGGCGTAGTTTAGTAGACATATGCCTTCCAATAAAAACGTCTTTTAGACCAGATCGTTAAAGTTAGTTAGTTCAGCTTTTGACTTGATAGAAAAAATGCAAACCAGCATGAGAGAGTGAAACAAGGAAATGAACAATGATTTCAAAGTAAAATAAAAGAACAATAGTATATTGCACCAGCAATTAATCATTCAGAATAAGTGAGTGGGTGACAAAAGTGACAACTGTTTCCAGTTTCCAATACTATGCTTAACATTTGCTAGCACTACAGTAGCGAGTAAATTCACTCGATCTTTTAATTATTTTTGACAAAACTTATCACCATTACTGCCCGGAAAACCTCCACCCCTATCCACCCGACTCTTGTGCACAAGATAAACTACTTTTGAAGACACAATCGTCACAATTTTCGACACTATTTACCACAAAAGTCGACCAAACTAAACAGACCAAGGGTAAGCGAGCAGCCGGGTGTACGTGCCTTTCAACCTACAAGATCCTCAAACCCACGAATGAGTATGGTCGAACCTACCATGGAAAATAAGAGGTTCTAGAGCAGGGAAGTAACATTGTATTACTATTAAACACAAATATTACCTGCCTCCAAAAACTACAATAAGATGACCACATCTGACCAGAATGGGATTTCCCAAATAATTGAAACCATGACAAAATTTCATAATGAACTAAAA
>JAQGAD010003067.1:0-11340 GCA_034696625.1 Isotomurus palustris
ATACTATCGATATTTGAAGGAAAAATATTTCGTTGTCATCGTGTCTAGTTGCGCGACTTATGGGACACCCTGTACATCACATCCAGCAGAGTATTAGTCTTTAGGTCATTTTATATTCAAATTCAATGAATGTACAAATGTACACCCCCACACTCACACAGGACTGAATTTATTAAAGCCAACCCAATAATCCCGTTCCGTCCTCCGTGCATTTATTATTTTTATCAAGTTTGTAAATTACTGCCTCGTTAATTTGTACCAGATCCATATCCTAACATTTATTTATTTAGTTGACTCCTCTCTGACAGCATGAAACATTTGTTAAAAGTCCACTTGCTCACATTAATCGGATGCCAGTTGGTCCTCTCACTGTCATGTCACTTTATTCGTTCATTCCTCGACACACACTCAACCAGACCCACATTTCAACCTACAGACCACCCAATCTTTGACGCTATCAACGAGTTATGAGCTTGTTTTATTCGCATGCATGACTAATTTTTAGTGCACCTCTTCCAAATTAATTGGAGTAATGAATGGTTTCTTCATTCAATGCTCACATTTTCGCATTTCTCCACACGGGCAATAGTCATGAATTGGTTTCTCTTACTTTACGCGTACAAGATTACCTTCGTAGACCATACAGCATTTCTGAACAGACAACCTACACATACTATATTATTTTTTAACTAAATTTTATCTCATTGTGACTTGCAGATGTACCAGAACTCGATAACCATTTAAAATTTCTCAAAAACCGGACCTAGGCACGCAGATTTTTGCAAGTTCCGTCAAGATGCTTGACAAGGAGAAAGAACAAGCCCAATGGGACACATGGCTTGTCGAAGCCGTCCGTAAGATTCGAATGCAAAAGCAACGTCCAGGATTAGACCGAATCTACAATGCCGTACGTCTCATCGCAGAGAAAGAACACCAAGCCGAGCAAAGTCAGCGCTCGCCAATTGCCCCAATTTACAACATGCAATTCAATCAAATCCAAGTGGTCCAGGTGCAGCGTCACCTCGACCGAGCAGTAAAGTCAGGTCTCCTTTTAAAAGTCATAAGCAAAGGTCAAACGACGTACAAGACTCCGGAGAAATGTGAGCGTCAACTGAACCTCGTCCAACCTTCGCCGGAAGAACTGTCAAAATGCGTTATAAAAGTGGTGAAAGAGTTAAGTGAAACAGACCCAAGTAATCCGAGTTCTTCTTCCACTCTGAGAAAAGTCAATACGAGTGGATTTTCTTTACAAACAATAAGTGAGTACATCCGACACTCACACGTAATCGCGTTTCCTCCAGAGGAAACTCAACCCGACGACTTTCTCCTGGGGAAAGTCGAAGAAGCGTTAGGACGAGAAGTAAAGCGAAACAAGTTGGATTTCGTAGATGATTTGTATAAAGTCCACGTGCACACGCCTAAAGGAGGGTTGCCAGCTTACCTTTTGAATCCCGATCTCTTCACACCCGCAGCCCTGCAAAAGAGCAAAGAACGAAGCTCAGGGAGCACAAGTGGCTCTAGTGGAAGTGGAGGTTCGCCTAAAGCCATCCTTGAAGTTGAGACAGACGAGTTCCGAGCGTTGGTTAAGGAACAAACAGCCCGAGCAGTTAAGCTAGTCATGAAAGACAGACTCTCTGACAGTCCTCCAGGCTCGGGAAGTGCAAGTGCCACTTCCAGTCGCAAGAGTTCCAAAGACTCAAAGAGATCAAGTAAATCCACCACACCGGAAAGGCTTGAGGCTGTCTCCAGCAACTTATTACCCCAACCTACCTCAACAACAACTTCCACGATGCTCAAAGAACTCACCCAACTCACGCGTGTAATTAACAATGTCTCCGAGGCTAACCCTTCGAACTCTCCAGGAAGGAATTCTCCAGGGGCACTCAGTGTCACGACAATTATAACTGGAGGTGGTCCAGATGGGACTGAGGAAGTCACGCAGCAAATTGTAGGCTCCAGTGTTTCTACCTCAGCTTTAGATCTCCTGGAGAAAGTCAAGGACGTCGCTGCTGCATGTACGTCTTCGAATTCTAGTGTCACACTCACACTAACTTGTACGATGTCTAGGGAAGACGCTCTAGGAGCTTGTCCTACTTCTCCAGCAGGGTCATCCACGACTTCAACTTCCTCCAGTTCGGGAGCCAGCATCTCCAGCACCAAAACAGGTGCTGGAGGAGGAGGAGGGAAAGAAACGGCTGTTATTAAACTGATGGTTCCGTCATTCAGAGTTGGGGCTAAGCCTCCAGTCATCGCTAATCCCGGAGGAAACGCAACTCTGAGGAAGATTATCGGTGGTGGTGGTGTTCTCGTGTCCAGTGGTGGTAGTTCGTGTAGTGCATCTGGTGTCTCTTCCGGTGGTGGAATTAAGAAATCCGGAGGAGGAAAAAGTCCTAAGGCATCAGTAGCAGCAGCAGCAGCAGTAGCTAACATTAGTGGAACTTCTTCTGGTGGTAGCAGTAGTGGTAGTGGTAATAATACTGTTATTCCCAAATCCCTAACCACTGCTGGTGGTGGACATAGTCCGAAACAAGGTGCGAATAATAACGCTGGAGGTAATAATAGCCCCAAATACCCGGGTGGTGAGAAAACTAATCCCGGAAGTAAATCCCCTACTGGTTCAACAACAACCCAGAATCCCAATGTAATTAAGGACAGACCTGGTGCATTGTCTTTGGCTATTCCTCCCATTCTCGATCTCCAAAAAGGACCCATGAGCATTAGCGACATCGCTTCAGCTATTGTCTACGAGGTAAGCTGTCCAAATGTTCTTGAATTATTTCTACTTTTTTTCCTTTACGTCATATAGACACAAAATGCAACTCCTTCGTCACTCACATTTCCCATGAAAAACCACACGAGTTTAATACTGCCGAAAATACTTTCAAAACCCATCCAACCAACTTTCCAAGCCTAAATTGAACTACTTAACCACAAAATTGACAAAAGTTGGCCATTCCTGAATTATTTGCACAACTGATCCATTCCCCATTTACATCAATCTACTTTCCACATGCTTTCGTCCGTAATTTCTTCCATCAACTAAATGAACCTTCGAGCTCCCATCAAACTAAAGCTTCACTTTGAACATTTAAGCGTGGGTGTCCTGTCCGTGGCCAACTTAATTTGTTCTCTCAAGGAATTAAGAAGCTTTCAGGCAAAATGATTCTTATACTATTCTACATACTTGAAACCTTCTAAGAAGTCTCTCCATTTGTGTGTGTATATACTTAATTCCTAGCGTACAACAAGAACTAACATTGTTCAGTCATACATTTCATGGCATTTACAGTGTATTACACATGCACCGTATGTCTCTCGGTGTGGTGTGTGCCTAAAGAATTTAGAAGAATGTTCCATTATTTCCTCCAGATATATAGGGCGAACTTCGTGATGAGCTTTAAGCTTTTCTTGAAACATGCCGTCTTGGAATACACTATAGTATGTTACATACTTATAAAGTTAACTCGTGTATGTTCAGCTTTTGTGTGTTTGAGTTTGTGCAGAGTGCAGATAAACCTTTTCACGGTGGTTACATCGGAGATGATCACACAAAAAATAAAAAGAGCACAAGCTTGTAAAGTCTGAAAGTGCATTGAATGTCTCATGGACAAGCGTCTGAGTGAGTAGATCTCAAAGCATTTTGTTTCTGCATTCCACATTCTATTGACTCGGTCTTGACTTTAAGTGAAGAGCATTCCACCAACAACTCCTGAGCACTTTTTATGACGAGTAATATCCAATTTCAGCTTTTCTTCTCTAACGTCTCGTCGGCCTGTCTTTTTATTCTTCCTTCTTTCAGATAACAATATAAAAAGTCATTTCAACTCTCATTCTCATTCAGCAGAGATACTTTAAATGAGATGAAGAAAACGTGATTGTTTTGATTGTTAAAAGTGCAACATGATTAACAATCAGATAGGAAAACGAGACTTCAAATGCATTTCGAATACTTTTGAATATTCAAGAATGGAAAAAAAACATTTTTCTATATCCCATCTTCATAATCATTTTCTTTAAGCAGCGAGAAATCCTCTTGACTTTAAAACTTCTAGCTAACACTCCTTCCTAACATGGCTTGTCTTGTCTCAAGTCTTTCAAGATTCAAGTCGAGTCAAATGCTTTAACACACTCGATTTGGTTCAGAGTTCCATTCTTGTCGGCCTTGAAATTCATTTCAGAGATGAAAAAGAAGTCCATCTTACAAAACTTACGCTTACAGAGGACTTTTATAGAGATCGAGAGAATGAACAACTGAGGAATGTAATTCCCTTGTACAACAATTTCATATCTGGGAAGAAAAGGTATGTGTCCGTGTGTTTCGCTGAGTATATCTCACTTTTTGAGACATGTAAGATGGGAAACACAATCTGAGGTATGTCGATAAAGAATTAAAACAAGGATTAAATGAGGACACAAGTGAGAGAGGAGAAATTCCATCTTCTGATGGATTGCGGAGATTACGAAACCATTCTATTCATTTCTATTTGGGTGATCTTCCTCCGATAATTTGATGATCATCAGCTTTACCTATAAGAACCACAATTCAACATACAAGTGTATCAACTTCACAAAACTACTTACAAGTCTCCCAACCATCGCACACAAGAACAAGCAGTCTGTGTAGTTTTGTTTGCTCACGAAGATTGGATTGGATCTGAAGAGATTATGATTGAATCATGGAACACGTAAGAAGTGTATCCGTTCCTTGGGTGTTTCTTCTTCGTATCTTTTAGTTGTTCTTGCGGTGATGGTGGTGGTTACTTCATTCTTACTTATCAAACTCCACTGATGTCCAGTGAACATTCCTCTACACTCTCTTACTTTTTCACCGGGGAAATGATGATGATATGATTATACAGAGAGTTCGTGCGTGATTAAATGTAAGACTATCTTCATTCTTGATTCTGATTGAAGTTTATGATCTCCCGAGGAGCAGATTAAGAGTCTCTTTATCCGCCCAGTTTACAACGAACTTTGCATATAAAAAACTACCTCTGCATGTAGCGTCGTGATTTAAAATTGCTCTTTCTTCATACAAACACACGGGAATTTAATGCATGGGTGCTATTTTCTCTGTTAACCCTGTGTAATTATCTAAGTTTTATTCTCCACCTTTTTAACCTCGTCTCTCTTAAATACATCTCTTACTCTTCCTCACGGAATCTTTTGTTGTGTTTCTGCTGCAAAAATATATATATTTTAAACGATGATTACACATTCTTCTTCGCATCGCATTTTCAGAATCAACAACATTCAGCATTACCTGAGTGCCACAGCCACAGGGCCTTTCGTGTTGTGTGGGTGGGTGTGAAATTCATTCGAAATGTTGGGCAATCCAATTAGAGACACAGCACACTACACACAAAACAAGGGAAATATTATTATTTCTTCTTTCCAGCAGCAGCAGCAGCCGAAGCATCAACAGAAAGAACAGGGTGAAGTAAATTTATCTCATTTGGCACAACTGACACTCAGACAGAAACAAGCCCAGACCGAATGTGCCATGTATTTTATTCTTATCATTCGGCTTAGACAGAAACACAACTTGTGAAGATTAAATATAACAGGCTATTAGAAGAAGAGATCTTCAAAGCAAATCCCTTCTTCCTCACAACCTCCACAAATTAGATCGAGTGCAACGCAGCACTTGCCATAACAAAGATAAATTGCATACAAGGCAAAGTGATAAAGAGATGAACAATCCTCTGATGCTCCTCATGTGTCTGTGTGTTTTCTTCTTTCTCATTCGCCGTGCTTATCCATCTTACTTATTCAACCAACAATTCTGAGCTTCAAGTGTAATCAAGTGGTAATTTATAGACTATTTATTCACCATTTAATTCCACGTCAATCCAAAATCCAACCATCATATTTAATTGGCACAACAAAAGTTGAACCTCGTGAGATTAAATTGGCAAGAAATCGTTTAAAACAATAAAACTCTATAAAGTATTTTGGCATCTCCGTGTTGCACTGCACGCTATAAAGCAATAAAATTAAAGTAACAGCTGCAGCTGCACAACAATAATATTATTTTGCATTTGCCAATTGCTCTTTGATCTATTTTGAATAAAAGTAAGTGAGCGTGTAGTTATTGAAATAGAAGTCCTTCAGATTCCAACCAGCATTTATGGTGAGAAACAACTCACTTCCAATTAAATATTACACAGGGATAGGAGATGCGAGTAGAGAATGAATAAATATGTTTATATGTTACACACCACGCAGAATAAAGCAATTTATTTCTCGCTAAAAGATGAGCCAAATGATGTGGCGATAGTAAAGCAGAGCATTCTAGAGTTCTTCAAACTACATTCACGTTTTATCGATCCATCGGATCAACTCCTAAACTTTATTTTATTACAGGTTTTAACTTACAATAAAAACACCCATAATCCAACCCGCCTGCTGAGTCCAGTCATTACTTACTGCACGGCTTTCCTTCCGCCATTAATCTCTATACACTTTGCTTGTCCACTCCAGGAATAAATACACCGATGACTTTTACACCACAATGAAAGCCAATTAAACTCAATTTAAACACCAAATAAACTCTAACTTCCCTTAACATACGCGTTCAAGCAACTCTATAAAATTCACCGAAAAATCTCTTTTGTTATCTTCATTAGCACTTACACACACAAGCTACACACATTTTTTACCATCTTACGCTCAAAGCTAATTCTATTGCGCGTACAGTTGTCCCTTCCACTTAATCATTTCTCTTGTCTTTCTCCCATATAAAATTTTAGTATCCCACCGAGCTTCCTACTTTATTGTTCCGTTGCGAACAAAATGTTTTACATGCAAAAAGCCTCTCATCATTACTATACACAAATAAATTATGATGCACTAGTGTAATTAAAAGTTATAACACAAGGTTGCATTATTTCTATATACGTGTATCATTTACCGCAAAAGCCATTACAACAACCTACAACCAACATACAATCAGAAATCAATGAGTACCATTGTCTATTTTACATTCAATTAACATTCGCTTTAACTCTCCTTACTATAAAAGAGTGTTTTGTCTCGTCTACTCTTACTCACTATAAAACTCCAATCAAACAAATTTTATGAGAGTGTATAATGTTAAGTTACTTACTCTAACAGCGACTTCATATGGGAATATATTCCAACTATCTTCCGTCTTCAAGGACTCGATGACTATCTAAAGTGTTTTCAAGAATCACTCTCAATTAAAAAGAGCAATTAAACGTTTAATTAAATTCTACTGTGGGAACGAGAATTCCAGGGCACATGAATCAACTAATAAATAAACGCTAATGCTCGTGTATGTCTAACTGAAAGGATCACGTCATATTTATATTGACATGACCTTTGACAATCTCTAACCATTGAACAACACCATAATTTCGCTATGTGGTCTTTCTTCACGTTAAAGCTACTTCAGCACTTATCTCTTTCATCAAGGAAAGCCAGGTGAAGTTGTTGTTCTCTCAGAGATTCCCTGTGTGGGCTTTCAACTCAAATATAAAATGAATGCCATCATGTTGAGAGCTTAAAAGAAGCCCCTGGAAGAACAGGACATACTGGAATTATTCGTACACCTCCAGCTTATTCACGTTGTTACTTGTTACCATTCATTTGAACAATTGTTTCATTTTTACAAATCAATTCTGGTAAAGATGAATAGAAGTAATTTGTCCAAAGGAGTCAGATGTGTAGTAAGTATTAAAGTAGCAGGAGAATTAAATAGCACCGTGTGAGGCTTTTTACGATGTTGGATTGTTGGATGTGAGTACGAGGAACTCCTCCCGCTGTTGTTTCCTCTAGGTGAACTAGAGAAGCTCTTTTGAATTCAAATTGACTAGTCTAACTAAGAATGGACACATTCAAGTAATCATCCTGTGAAGAGTTATTGTACCCTCTTTAGCCACCCAGCGAGAAGGATTCACCAACAGAGATTCTCATCATTATTCTCTTCCTTTAATGACGTAAACCCTTTGATGGAGAAATCATTCATTTTGTCCTTTGATGAGATTTTGTTCCATCAGTAGCACTCTAATCTGAAAAAATCCTTACGAGCAAGTATATTATACAGTCGAAACAATAGAAAAGAAGTTCGCAAATTTGAAATTTGAACTGAATTTTTGCGACACCATTTACTCAATTATCGACTCATGAATTTTATATAGAACGACAGATTGAGAAGAATTACTTGTATTACAGATTGTCTTCTGGTATATTTTTCCCTGTGTAAACTAAGATCTGTAATATCTATCTGAAAAATACACTAGAAGTTTATTATACACATAGAACACATTCGAACCCTCGAAAAAACAGTGAAGTTTGCAAAGAGACAACTGAATTTTTGTAACACCATTTACTCAATTATCTATTCCAACAATTTGATTATAGAATGACAGATGGTGGTTCCTCATCCGGAAAATGTTTCCCTCATAAACAGATTAATTACGCAATGATATTTTATATTTTCGCAAATTGTATTATATTAGTATAATAATTATGGTTTTGTATAAACCAAGATAACTAATCTGGTCATTTTTAATATGCATCAAATATAACAATGAACTTAAATGAAAAGTACTTCTTTTATCGTTTTACGAGGAAGGATTAGTGAGATCCAAATTGCCTGTGTCTCTTCGCGTTCAGAGAACAAGAGGATTACAACGGGAGAGTTAACGATGTGTACGTGAACCACAAAAGAATAGATCGAGATACTTGTCCCTAATAACAATTTAAGTTTAAAGGTTGTACACGACAACAAGTAAATAGCGTTATTACCCCATCACATTAACATTTATTCCTTCGCTCATTTATTCCCTGCAGCCATTTCTTTCACTTATGGCCCATCACCTTTAGAGCCTCCACTTCAATCCTTCACACACACGGATATCCAAGTTGAACCCAAAAGTGACTTTTAAGACTTCTAACTTGGAATGCTCAATGCATCACACTCATCGCTGCTCTCAGAAGAGAGATGAATAAAAGTACATAATATTAACACACACAACTACTTGCTGACTTCATCCACATTCATCCACCTCCTTCTATTGGACACTATAACAGCCTCTCTCGTATGTACCAAATGGCTTAGTTTCTGTTCCTACCTTCCCTTTCTCTCTACCTCCTCATCTTATTTAGTATTCAATCTTGTGCCTTTTAAGGACAAAAGAATTTCCAGGCCATTCGTAATAATAACCAGCCATTATCCAATGACGGTTCCACGACAAAAATGTATCTGCACAAAGTTTCTTCCCGTAGAAAAGTGTTGATGATATGAAGAAGGATGTTAAAGAAAGGGTTCTTCTCTCTGCCGACAAAGACAAGAACATCTGAGAGAAGAGTGACAGTTCATTAATCATCTTGAGAGTTAAGGTGATACTCCGTACTCACTTGGAAGGAAAGCAATTGAAATAAAAATTCCCTTTAAACTTCCACATGAAAAAAAGATGTCAAAAAGTAGTTGGTTCTCTTAAGGCGACTTATATCTCTCGTAAAGACCCAAGAAACCCAGAAGACTGGAAGTATTATGATGAAGGTGGTGATAGAAGAGTATAGAAGTGGAAGTGGTAGTTGTCTTACGTCTGGTTTAATGTAGAGTAATGCCTAATGCCCTGTCACACTCGGGGATTTGAATAATCAAGGGATTTAGGCAGGAGTGTCGATGCACAGTTCACGGGGCCTGCTGTGCTAAGGATTTAATCACGATTTGTGCCCCTACCTCATCTCCCTACATTAAGTCTATGTGTAACCTTAGAGGATGTCCTCACTCACACTCAAATCTTTTTTGTATCTCTCTCACTTCTCTATTTGTTTAGTCTCAAAAAACGTAAGAAGGAAAAGGAAGAAACTAATCAAGGAGATGAAATAACACGACCAACAGACGAGCAAGTCGACTTATCTCTCACACTACCACACAGCTATACTAGTGTCATATACAATTTATGTCCCACGATTTTATTTCCTTTGCCACTCGTCCTTTGACTAAAATGACATGAGACTCCAGAAACCAAACGCACGTACACCTAAAGACGAAAGAGGTTCAGTTTCTTCAGATTTTTATCCTCACTTTCTTTTCAGTCCTTTTCAACATCATCCTTACTTTATACATCAAACAGAAGGGTAGTTTTCTAGTTGTGGATCATTCATTACTATAAACATCGGTTACGAACAGACTATATATCCACACACGCTCAAGCTTCTAAACTTGGTAAATGAGTTACCAACGAAAACTAAATAAATGTGTTTGTCTATAATACTTTACCAACTAGTGGCAACTAGCCTACAGCAGATATAGAGGAATCTGTATGCAGCATTACTAATTTACTTGGGCTTCTTTCTCTCCTCTGACTCAGAAATTAGATTAGTTAAAGACTTGCTTCCTTCTTTCACTCCCTTGGAAATCTCCTTAAGCAAAGAGTCTCAAGAGAAAGTTGCATTTTTCCTTCGTTCAGTTTGTCTAAGAAAGATGGATGTTTAAATAAAAAGTCGTAAATACCCCAGAGAGGGTGGAAGGTGAATGATTCCTCTGCTAACACTTTGTACTCATAAAAATACCCGTCCTTCCTGCATATAAATATATCCAGACTGCTACTGCTGAAACTAAAGAGTCTAGAAGAGAGAAATCTGTCTTCACAAACTAAATGAGATATATCACAAAGTATTTAGTGGCAGAAGCAAGAGCGTGATAAAAACACTTTTCAAGGCAGTTTTGGGGCATTTTTGGCTCAAAGGTCTCTTTCACTTTGTTTTTTGTCTTAACCAACACATACACACCCCATGATTAATTACTCTAAAGCAAGATCACTCCGAGAGACTAATGGTACTCGTTCGAGTGATGGATGAAGAGGAATTAACCACTGGTTAAATGGCTAAATGCCTAATGAGCCTCGTGCTAACTTCAATACGAAAAAACACACAAAGACTAAAGACGCGCACACCAGACTTATCATTATTTATTATTAATTATGTCACTTTCAATTCAAACCAGATTAATTACTTTTTTTACACTCAGCCTTCAAATAATGAGCTTGTTTATACACATCTGCCACTTGTCCAGACACTCTTCTCATCTCCACCGCGTGCATCGTGTTGTGTTTCCATCTGCATTTTGTTCCTAACCTCAAGACTCAAGATGAAATCCAATACATACAACACGAGAGATATATATCCCCGTATGTATCATATTTAACTTGCTCCATATTATTCCCTGTGTTCGCATTCTTATCACACTTTAAATCCAGCAAATACAACAACCAAATGCACATTAGCGTACTCCTATATTCCTTCGTAGTTTGTACTTGTAGTACCATATCACCCTGCGATGCGATGTTGTGATGCTGTCAGAGC
>JAQGAD010003068.1:0-11340 GCA_034696625.1 Isotomurus palustris
CCATACTAATCATTCTATCCATCTACCGTGATACTTTTACATTATAACAATCTCCCGTAATATTCACTAACACTTTTCACAATCTGTGTTCTTTGAATGGCACACGCTCACTCCCCATGCCTTGTGTGATATTTCAAGATGTTTTGTGTGTCTTTACACTTTAGATGTGTAACTTTATACTCAAGGCTCGAGAAAAGGAGATTTTGCATACACAATTTATACACACATGTTTTTTTCTATTCAGAATCTAGAACTCTTTTGTGGTATTATGAAAGCAGTTCTGGTCGGTTATCCTTTTTGGAAATTTAATAGCCACTCCACAGTATAAAGTATTAATGTTGAGACTATGTTGAGGACAATTGCGGATTATATCTCCCATTATAATAATATCATCTAACAAAGATTCACATTCGCATTTAAACAAAAATTCGCTTATTGGCAAAGAAGCACCTCCCCTTGTGTCACTTGTTGGGTATTCTTTAAAAGAAAAGATGAATTGTCGTATCCGCCTGTTAAAACTGGGTATTTTATTTCATTACTTATCCTCATTTTCCTCAGTCACGATCTTCGGCTGAATAAGAATTGCGAAGATTTTAGAGGATTATTTTTATTGTATCTCTGGAAAGTGTAAAGTGTTATTTTATCGGTTTTTATCTTTTCTGTTTGCGTAGAGGTACTAAATCCGATTGTTATTAGTGTTCAATTTTTTGTCTTTCAATTGAATTTTACTTCATTTTATTCACTTCCGCAGGCAAATGATCATGGAACTCCGATCACTTTTGGATATAGACGACAACTACTTTCCTTCGGGAATATCTGGAGAGAAAGGCAAGGAGTCTTATCAACTTGCTCCAACTGGTCGACATGCCGAAGCAATAAAAGCAGAAAAAGTCACTCAGATGATAACCACTCAACCTCAGATTCATGCGAACATAAAGAACATTCAACTTCCGAACTCAGAGTCCCTGATGACTTGTGATGGAAATCCTTCCGTCGTCTGCAGTCGTTGCAGCAGCAGCGGATCTTCACCCAACAACTCCAGCTACTCATCCGAATCCTTCAAAGACCCAACCAAATCGAACTATTTTCTCACAAGTAAATGTAAACTAGCTAAGCAATCGTGGAAATCAGATGTGGACGTTGTATGCTCCTCTATGGCAGCTTGTTTTTGGTTTTCTTTCGTTGAATTCTTTGCGTAATGATTTTTTACTCAAAATTCATATAAAATAACTTTTGAAGGCCTTATCGTTAGAGTTATCCTGTCATCTTCCCGTCAATTTTAGTAATAAAATGAAGCAGACTACTTCTTGTTCCTTAAAAAATGTTCCAAGAACAGTTTCATTCTTTATTTCAACTTTCCCAAGGATACAAATTGGTGGATTCCTCCGGAGGAAAGTCAATGCAACACAACAGCTCGACAGTTTGGGGAACTTCGCGGAGATTCCTCGAGTCCCATCAGTCCAGTCTCTCCACAATTTTGTATATTTTTGTAACCTGGAGTCTGAGACTCAAACGAAAAGCCCCGAAACATGACAAAAATGCAAATAGGAGGAGTTGGAGCGTTTGTAGGGAAGTCGCTTACAATCGTAATGAACAATTAACACTTTAATTGCCATACAAATAAATATTCCCGAGTATCCACAAACGGTTGTTTTTCTTCCCAGGTCTTGATATTAGCAACAATTATCATAGGAAGTATCGGTATATTCACAGCAGAGACTCGAGATAAGTTTAACTACCTCAAAGACATAGAAAAAGAAACGAACACCCTCTTCTCTCGTCATTCCGGAACTCCTTGGTGGAAAGAAGAAGAAGACCTCTTTGTCGCTTGCACCATCATCACTTTCTTCGCAGCTTTAGCTAACCTCGTGTTCTCGATTGCCGTGAAGGATCCCCTGGACAAAGCGTTTGTAAGTCCCTCAATAACTTCATGGAATGCTCAAGAATGGAAATTACCAACTATAAAATACAACTGCGTGTGAATTCCTTCGTAGGACGGTTTCATGCAGTTTCTCATGGGACTTATGGTCCTTTTCTCAGGAATGATGCTTTTGTGCTCAGCTTTGACAACTATTGACTCATCTTATTTTCACCTGAAGTCTGACGTGATGTTTAAGTCTCCGAAACCCGGTCTATTCAGCAACTCTCCCGGAAATTCAGGTGGAGGTGGAGGTGGAGGTGGCAGTAGTGTTGGAATTAACGTAGAACCCCATTGGGAGCAGAATAGGGAAAATTACAGCCAGCAACTTGAAAACTCATTTTGGATCAAAATAATTGCAGTCGTAAGTATTCCAAGTCAAATGCATTCCAAGTATTCAAAAATTGCCATAATGCTCATTTGTACTATAATTACAACGTTCCAAATGAATATTGACGAAGATACTGGCTTTCAACACTGGTTTCGTGCTTTTTATCCTGGCACTCGTTATTTGCATCCTCCCTCAACGCCTGAAGCGAACTTCCTCTCGTCAACCTCAACAAGTCTTCTATCCCTCAGAGGTTAACTCCACCGAGCTGGCTTTATCAACGAATTATGAACCTAGTCAATTTGATGAAAGTAACAGCCAATTTATGTCAGATTCCTCTCAACAGTCTCAAATTGATTCGGCTTCTTCAAGTGTTAATTGAATGAAATTCCAAAAGACTATTCCTTAATCAGCAAGTTGTTTCACTTATTCAAAATTACAACCGTAGTAAGAACATCCATGCAAGCACCCTGTAACTATTCATTCACGCGTCCAGAGTCCAGAGATCTCTCCTTTACAGTGTTTATAGTCGTCATCGCCACACTTATCAGCAAAGCTAAAAGCATTTACTTGTCACTGCTTTACAAATCAACGATCATTTCCAACTGAAGAAGTCCTGTAGCCCATTTTATCTCTGATATTTTGATTCACCTAAACTCCGCAGCTGACAACTGAAAGAGAAATGTCACAACTATCTGCTAAAATCGAAAAAGTATCGGCTATCGTTGGAATTGGTGGAAAAGTATTAACAATAGTAAGCAATCTGGCGCATTAATAAAGTTAGACAATAATAGTGGAATACAAAACGCTACAAGTTCTAACTCCGACTTCTCCAACTTATAAAGGTTTTAGGACTTGCAGCGTTTGTGTTCGGATGCATCGCTATATTCATAGCTGAGACTCGAAAGACATTTACTTTACTCAAAGACATAGAACAAGAAACGAACTCCCTCTTCTCTCGCCATTCCGGACCTCCGTGGTGGAAAGAACAAGAAGACCTCTTCATCGCTGGCATTCTTATCGCCTTCCTCGCCTGCGTCGCGAACTTGGTTTTTACCATCGTAGTGAAGGATCCTCTAGACAAAGCGTGTGTAAGTCCATTCGTGTGACTGTTAACTTCTGTTGACTGTTGTTGTTGTTAGTAGAATGTTCAAAAGCGATTTTGAATTTCAACTTTTACAAAAATGCATTTCAGGATGGATTTATGCAGTTTTTAACTGCATTGGTAGTCATTTTCTGTGCTTTTCTTCTGTGCACTTCTGCCATTACTACTGATAACGTCTCTTACCTCTATCTGAAGTCGGATGTGCGATTTCTGTCTCCAAAACCAGGAGGACTTCTTGGAGGTATCGGAGGTGAGAAGAATAATGCTATTAGTATTCCCAATTCGACAAGATACAAAGACAGCGATCGGGAAAAGTTCATGAAGAAATTGGATAACAAATTTTTCCTAAAGCTCATAGCTGTTGTAAGTGAAAGAAGACCACCATAATCTTCCATAAAATACAGCAGACATGTACGACATAATTAGTACTTTTCGATTTCCAGGCCATAGCTCTCATCAATGGAATCGTACTGCTAAGCTTGTCACTCATAATCTGCATCCTTCCACAACGAAAGAAGAAATCGGTTTCTCCGATGTTCAGTCCTCAACCGATGATGATGGAGCCCCCACCGATGATGATGGGGTCCCCACCGATGGAAGGTCAGCCACAAGGAATTCCACCAACAAGTGCACCAGGAAATGTGAGTCAGAACGAGAACACAAATCTTCTTCCTGCAGAGGTTCCAGGAGCCCGTGAAAATCAACCACCACGTCTATCGACTGCCTCTCAGTCAGCAAAGAAATAGTTAGCCAGAAAGTTCCAAGTCCCAAAGTCAGAATCACAAGTCAAAAGCAGATTTGAACCAAATGCCAATGATATTCAAACGCAAGTCAACCGAATGATTGTGCTATGAATCCAACCGTGTGCTATGAATCATCTAAATACAAATGTGATATTTTAACAAAGCATTTACAGCAACACAAATGGTAATTCTGCACTAATGTGGTTGTGTACTCATGTGGTTGTAAACTTCTTGTTACTTCCTCCATTGTTGGATTTTAATGTGTTCCATTAATAGTATCATGTATCTTTACGAAGATTAACCTAACTTTAAAAGTAGTGTGCATAATTTACTATAGTTTTTACATGAGACATATTTATTATTATGACTACGTGAAGGTCTTGGCAAGCCGTTTTAGTAGCTTTAAACTTTCAATGCAAGAAGCTGATCAAGAGATCTCTACAACAGTTAATTTTGAATTCAGCTTATGTCTACTCCCAAAGTACTTGTACAAACAAACACTAAAAGTCAAGAATTTCAGTCCTTCGTCTTGTGAAGTTCTTTAGAGAACAACTACCCATTCCACCACATCTCCCTCGCATCTCATTTCATGAAGTGACAAATCCACAAATCCTTCATGAGAAAATTCCTTCTCCTTGACTCTCTCACACTTCATTTCCAACCCACATTTCACTTCCAATCTTCCAATAGTCCAATACTTAACACGACGAATGCCACTACCATTCAGTCCTCAACTCTGTCAACCTTTTTCCATCAACATACAACCTAAAACGCAGCAAGGAGTCTCAATATCAATTCCATAATTCCACTTAACACAGTCCACAAGGCATTTCACATCTCTCAATGCACTTTATCTCCCAAGTAATCTCATCCCATCCATCCTTCCCTCTACACACACACACACACATTCACAATTTAAACCCACCACCACAACTTTTTATACTTTTTATCCTTTTTAAATCCCATCTTTCCTTCTCCTATAATACCTTCCTTCATTTTTAATGCTGGTGCACTTCTGTTGCTCATCTTCACTCAAACACAGGCAACCAAGTGGCGTCCTTCAACTCTTTTACTTTGGCGTAATAAATTCCCATATCCTAAAATGCAACTCATCTGCCTCCTCTCTCATCATCTCCCATTCCCGACTTCTCATCAGAGACTAACTAACCAAATTGTTTGCCTCGCAGGCAGACTTCTGCACGATGCAGAAATCCTTCGCTAACCACCTGCAACTCAAATAACAAAATGCAAATTAGCCTTTTCTGCCAGCTCTCATCCTCACCTACTAAATATTCCATAAAAATATGCACTTATCTCTTCAAATACATCCTTAAAAAAGTACACACGGCACTGAAAAGTTGTTTTCACAGTGCACATCACTTCGACTTCTGCTGCCACTCCTTCCTGTATTTCATCCTTATAGTTTAGTTCATAGTTTGTTCAGTTTGTTGCCTCTGCTGCATGGACTACATGAGAATCCTTTAATACTTTATCATACGTACATGTGTGTGTGTATGTCTTATGTTATGTGTGGTGCACGGGTAATAATGACTTCATCCTTTCATGAACAGAAGAACCCTACAGGTTTAACATTAGAGTCTCCACTTACACACAAACGAATTTTAGGTTTGGTAATTCTCATCCTTTTCCCCTGTGTACGCTCACGTAAGATTTCGAATGAGTGACAGAAGCCACAGAAGATCCCTCAGCAGTAAAATAAGCTACTCTTCTATAATACAACTACAAAACTACTTCTAAAGCATTTCCAGGAATATCTCTCTACAGCAGCAGCAGCAGCAGCAGTGAGGCTTCTTCACTTCAGGCTATTTGTAATATTGTGTTCCCTTAATATCTTTAGATTTCAGTGGTGGTGCACACACACTGTAGTTTTTTGGTAGTAGTTCTTTTGAAGAAGTAGTAAGCAGGTGAGACAATCACCTCTCTACACATTTCAGCATACGTTTAGTTTAATAGAGAACAGCGAGAACCGATCTCCTTAGAGTGAAATACAGAAGCTCCTCTCTTCGATTATTCTCTTAAATTAATCATCTTGTAATTGAATTCAAATATGGTCTGAAGTAATCTCCTGTCTACTGTCTTCAGGACTGAGCGGTGATAAATTAACTGCATTAATATTCCAGTGTGATTTAAGAAGAGTCACAATACGCATCTCATAAATATCTCCTTCATCAGCAAACAAGACAATATTTTTATGTGTGCAGACTGGTGATCATTCAACAAGTGGTTGTTGCGTGAATTTATTGCAACCACTAATAGTACGTCTACCAAATTACCAAACTCTCAACGACATCCCAAAATCCCAACCACCATATCTCCATCCATAGTTGATAGTGTAATCAAAGAGGTTTTATAAGAACGATATATTATTAATCAATCGACTGAGCTTTGAAGTATTTGACTTCTCAAGGCTTTCTCCTTGTCACCACCAAAAGACCCCAAAAGATTCAATCTTACAACTTACAAGATTGCCATACACTCTTCATAGATTTACTTATCGCTCGCCTTAAATCATTTCATCACTTCCACTTCAAATATAATTAAGAGAAACTCTCTTCAAACAAACGGGGAACGGTGAATTTGCCACTGCAGCCTTACAAGTAGTTATTTACAGTTGGCTTTTTTAAACCTCAACTATAAAATGGTGGGTAGTGTTTTAATCATTTATTAATTTTGGAATTTATAATTCACAATCAAATAAATGATTGACTGGTTAATAAAAATACATGTTCCAAATTACAGGCGGATGACGAAGTAATTTCCATGAAAGAAACGAATCCTCTGTTGTCATCTTCTGAGTCAACCGAAGTGACGATATCTTCGACCCTCATAGTGTCTCATTCTGAGCCATCTCCGCCCTCAACTTCCTCCACCCCTCCGGCTTCTGCTTACACAAACGGACCCACTTTATCTCGAAGACGCACATCGTCTTACAACTCTGCGGAGGTTGGGGATGAGAATGCAATTCACTCGACTCCCAAAGACGAAGATGTAGTCGACGAATGTACGCGTCTTACTTCTCCGATCCCTTCAGCTCCGACAGACTCTCCTGGAGGCCTCGTCGATGGGGAACGTGTGATTGATGGACAACCGAAGGGAGGAGAGTATGCGAAGATAATTGAGATGCTGAGGGAAGCTGAAGCCGCTGCTGACCCTGATCTCGAGGTTAAGAAGAGAAATATGGAATTCATGACGAAATTCAATCCCCGTGGAGGACCGGAAACCAGACTAAACGGGGTTGACTACTGTTGCTCAATATTCCAATGTTGTGCATTCTGCATTGAAGGATAAAAGTCTTAATGTTCCTTCACACATGATTCACCATCATCACCACCGATACCTTTACTAAACACGTTAAAGAGCAACCACAGATACTTTTATTTGAGACCTTCTGGTACTTAAGTTACTAAACTGAAAGAAACTACCATATGGAATGGCAAAAGTACCTGGAAACTTATTTTTGATGGGCGGAAATTTTACTAGACAATCCACAATCTGAGCGGATCTTGACTACATATATTAAACTCATGTAATTATTAATCGTATCTTAATTAATTAGGTTTGGTGTGTGTTCAATCCAAAAAAATTTATCTTTGTTTCTACAATTGAGCCAAGAATTTACTTTCGTTTGTTACTATATAAAAGATAGATTAAAATTCTGAGATAGTTGAAGAGTCATTTGAATATTTGATACGTAGAAGTAATGTGAAAGCATTGAAATGTCATATCTTTTGTAAGCTATAAAATATCAAGCTAATTAATTCAATGAAATTAATTTTAGGCAGTCTAAAATAAATAGTAATATACAAATATTATTGTAAAGTGTGTCTTTCAAAACAGGGGTTACGTGGTTAATATCAATGTTATCATAGTTTAAACTACTAAATATTTAATTTACAAAACTTTCCAAGTGATTTTAATTTCGGTTGATATTTTGGAAAAAATGCAATACCAGGACAAGAAAAGGATTCAGCAGAATTTCTGTAAACAAAAGTGTGTTCTTAGAATTATGACAACTTAATTTAATATAACTAGTTTTTGTACGTTCTCTTGTGTAAAATAATGTGATAAGTTTGAAAGAAGAATGTTAATGATAATTGTAACGTGTTTGTTTTCGTTATGTGGGATGAGTTTTAAAATGTAAGATTTGTAACTCTCTAAATATTACATACTGCATATGAGAACCATCCATACTGTTGACTGTGTACAAAGTCATGTGTCTTCTATAAAGTGGAACTCTAGAATGCTGGAAATAAATAAGGGTGTGTTATTTACGTGATTTCCTATTGTCGTATTCAATGCTAATTTGATTTTAATGGGACAACAGTCATTTCACAGGTAAACTCCACTCAACACATCTTGCGACTCTTCTACTCCTACACTTTACATTTCAAATATCACTTAAGTGTAAGAAAATAAACTCAGTGAGACTCTGAATGTGTATTTTGTACCTAACATGTCATCTTTAGTTCTGTTGACTGTCAACTTGTGACTTGAGACCAGACTGAAAACAATTATTTTCAATTTAATTCAGAGCAAAACTGACAGAAGCCAGACTGAGTGGCTACATGAGCAAGCAATTGAGCTCGTTTAAACTTAAATCTCTCTTAAGTCTAAACTCTAAACTATCCATGCACACAGCGTAGCTCTCCGTAATATTTAGCTCGCTTGTGCAGATGGGCCATTAGCATTTAATGAATTCAAACGGTTTTTCTTTATTATTCTTCCTCACTTGTTTATTTATTCCATTCGCACATTGCACTTTTAGGACTTGTGAAACCAACAGTCAGTCAACAAGTTTTCCTCGTTTGATACACAGTGATTTGTGAAACATGGTCAACTGACAGGTTATTTTTGATTCTTGATTCTGCCCTTGGTGATTATTCTCGTATTGATTGTCAGGCCTGTGGAATTTTCCGTTCATATATTTTACTTCCAGGATGGGGAAATCTTCCGGAAAAGTTCCCAGTTATGGCAGATTCAATCATCGGAGTCAGAAATACGTAGTTGTTAGCAAACAACCGCAGAAGACATCAAATGCAGACGAGGATGAAGAGTCCGAGAGTCTCTATCCTTACTTGGCACAACCAGACTGCTTTGATCTGACACCATCCTCATCTTCGAATTCCAAGAATTCTTCTGGAGAAAGTATTCAGCAGGTGCCAAGTAAAGCGGGCGACATTCAAAAGGTTGGAGTTGATTCTAAAAAGCAATGGATTCACCAGAAGCAATCAGATCACCATGATCCGAACTCTAAAAACGAACCCTGCTGTAGTTCCTTACAAATCTGTTTGTTTGCTCTGTTTGAGTGTATGTTCATTATTCTCTAGCCTCACTTGGATTGAAGCTCTGTTGAATTGAATGCTGATTCATCTACCTTTATAAATTGAAGCGCATCTCATTGTACTAAATAAAATTGAATTATAAACAGTTAATTTACTGACTTATTGACTTGAATTCAAATTGTAACATTTATTCATCTCGTAGCTGCTTATTATTATTAATATTGACAGAAATAACCAATTTAGTTTTGCGTTTTCGAACTAGTTAGCACGGCTTAATTTATAAATTATACTATTGATTCGCCACATTAATAGTACGTGCAACCAATAAACTATTCAAAAGCTTTAGATCCAAAACTTCCTAGAATCTAACTACTTTTTTTGTTAGACAGAACTCACAGTAAGAGACACAAGAGAGCAACGCAGTACAATTACAGCTTAATTTCCTCGTGTGGATATGATTTGCTATTACTATAATATTCACAAGTTTAAATTAATCTTTGGAATATTCGGTTGGGGTATCATTAAGATTATTTAAGTATAAAAAATACTCTTAGTATTTTACTGAACGAATGCTAATGACAAGGGTTTTCTTGTGGCATGCAAACAAATGATTGCTGTCATATCGGAATGCATGTCTTTGTTGCGTCGCATATTCAGGTCTGAAAACTTTCAATTCAAACCATGCGCATACGCATAAAAATACGTGAAGTCCCGCCACAGAACTATATAATAAGACATTCAAGCCACATCAGTACGTCGTATGTAGACGACGATGGACGTGCTTTCGGCTCTTTTGTAGTTCGCCGTTAGCTCTGCCCGTTCTGCCCGTTCGAGTTCTGCCATTTAGTGAATCAGAGATTATTTCGAAGCTCTCTCGTTTACTTCGTACTGAACGAGCCCAGTGGAAGGACTGAAATCCGTCCTGCGAGATATAAAGTTTAAAAATCTCTCTAAAATCTAAAATGTGGGGAGCGCAGAAAAGTTTCGGCATTCCGTACCCACCTAATGGATGGAAATATCCAGTGCAGCAAATGCAGCCAAGTTTCTACTGTCCTTACTCACAAGAAGGATGCGGAAGGGTAGCTCTTACGTCTGTGGGTCAATTGACCTCTCATGTGGCATCATGTCCTTACAGGTAATCAAAACAAAATCAGTTTGTAATTGAACATTTTATTAACAAGGCCGTATCATTCATTTGGCATAAAATAATTCGTCTTCATATCCGCAGACCCCTGGAGTGTCGTTTCTATTATAATAGCGATGTAGGACAGATTTGTGGACACATTTCAAAGTTTAAAGCCGCACAACTTTCTTTTGGGGGCTACAGGAGCCATTTAGTCAACCATCACCAGTTTCGTCAAATGAATTATGACAATGGATGGCATATTAAGGAATACTGTATTGAAGATAATATCAAAGACGAAGGTAGTAATAGTACTTACTATATATTTATTGATGTATGAAGCTGGGACAAGTGATTGAATTAGTACAATACATTAAAGTGATTTGTAATTTTAAAGCCCCTGACCCTTCGTGGGAACCAGTGACATTTGACTACGACGGGATGACTTTCTTGCTGGTGCAATCCTTGTGGGATGATAAGCTGTACTGGAGAGTTTTCGTCGTTGGAACGGAAGACGACGCTTTGAAGTATAAGGCTTGCATCGACGTGTGTAGTTCTCAACATGTAGCTACTCGAGAGACAGTTGTAAGTTAAAAGCTTACACATTGCATAACTGAATCAAGTCGGTTCGTATTATGTTTTTGTTTACTCGAATATTCTTTCTATTTGTTAAGGGTCACGGAAACGGTTTTTTTTAAATAAATGCGTATGTTTGGAACGGCAGTGTGGGTCACCCAAAGCAAGGTTGGCAATGAGTCATAGTGCAGTTAGTGCGAAAAGCGATTGCAATTAGATCCCAATGACTCCCGAAGGTGTGCAC
>JAQGAD010003069.1:0-11339 GCA_034696625.1 Isotomurus palustris
GTGACTAGAATTTATAACGCGAAATCGTCGGTGAATCCTGGAAAGAAATGTTAGATTATGAGTTGTGGTCCGTGAATTATTGTTTGCTGTTTTATCTTGTAATTAAATGTGTAGTGTAGTTCAGGTAGAAGGTCTGCAAATGCGAACAGGCGAAAGAAGGTGCATTCTGGTGAGACACATATGAGTAAAAAACCAAGTGAGTTTTTGCACTCGTGGTAATTGTCGTTGTTGCATTATCTTTTGAATACAATTTCGGACAGCATAACTTGACACTTTCGCTTACTAATTTTTCTACAAGAACGTGGACCTTGAATTAGTATTTGAAAGTTAAGCAGAATGGTAAATAAACACACCAATTATAGGATTCCTATTTATACTCTGCAGAAGATTATTGTAAAAGTTTGTAGTACACTTTTCCTCAGTCCAGATGAAGTACATTCACTAGTTTCATTCACAATCTTACAGCTAAGCCTACCTCATTCTTATACTGCTCAGAATACTCATCACGGGACTGCATTCTGTCCTATGCTACAAGTCTAATACTCACAATCAGCACTGTGTGGGATTCACTTCATGATCCTATGAGACAAGTATAATAGTCTCATTCGAGTGGTTCTTCGTTTTCATTGAGAACACAAAACAGCGGCGCCAGCTTAAATGCAGTTCTGTCATTTCCACAACAGCAACAACAAAAGTGTCATATGAAGTATTATGGAAACATATGAAGTACTATGGAAACCAAAAGGATAGTTTTACTTTACCTACTACAATTACTATGAATCCACGTCACACGAAAACGAAGGTAAGGTATGATAATTATTGCATCTTTAACTAAATGCCATGATCATTGAATTTCAATAACTGTACTCTTGGTTTACAGGGCGAGTCTAAAAATAAGAATGTAGTTCAGTTGCTGACACGGACACAGAGGAGCCATCGCACAGAATATAATGAAATCTCCCCACACAACAAGCGTTGACACACCCACACGCGCATCACAAACTGAAAAAGAAGATTTAACCACAGAGTTTGCTATGGTTATGTTGCAAAAGATGAAACAAAATTACAACATATTCTGTATTTGCAAGCAACTATTATCCAAAAATCGGATAAGAACACGTTTGTTTACATATAATTTTATAATGTCAAATCAATAATGCTTACAAGACTCTAACCTAATTGTGTGGTTTTTCTTCCAAAGGATTGAGTAAGTACACAACAACGATTACTAGTCGACGAAATGAGCGAAAGCATCAAAAAAGATACTTCAGTCAACTGATTAATCCCAATACGGTTGATTAATCAAGAGTATGTTGCCGAGTAAGCTGTAGCAGAAAGGTACAGCTTATGAGTCACCAGATCCAATTCCAACTTATGTAAAGTGAGTTCAAACAATTCAGGCTTATAATTTTTATTATTTTGTGGTCAGTGTTTTAATGCTTTTTTATCCTTATTTTGTTGCAATTCCAGGTTCCTCAATTCCTTACGCCATATAAACAAATGTTGTGTGTCAATTTACTGATGCAATTGAGCTTAAGTCGGGTTTTTACTTGCACGTGGAATAACAAATTGAAACTAAACTGTCCTTCGTAAGTCAATCGAAATATAACAAGGCTGCCAATAACTCAATATAAACAATGCATTATTCTTTATCATAAAGATTCTCTGTATTTTCAAGTATGTAATGCGTTCTCAATGAATTCGATCAGAATGCACAGTCGCAGTTGAGATGAATGAAAATTACATTAGATTAACTATCAATTTGATCTTTAACCTTATTACTTGTTTGAAATATCATTAAGATTATAATTCTGACAAAGATAAAAATATCCAGAAGTAGTGGAAGTTGAATTACTTAGTCTTTAGGAGAGAAAAGCAAATCCAACCTGCCTGGCAACGTTTTAGTTCAAATAGAAATAAATCTATCTTATTCACTTTCAATTATTACTAAATACTAAATACCTATGTTTGCCAGAAATAATATTTCCTTAGATAGTTGACATGCTTATTTCCAACGAAAACGCAGTGTCTATTCAAAAAGACCTAGCTTGTGAATTTTTATAACGAGTTCTCTTGTAAACCTTACTTTTGATATAAATTGCTACTCACAAATCCACTTGTTGAATCTAAAATGAGGTTGTATGTTTGTTTACATGAAAAACTAAATATAATGAAGATTGGCATTAAGATCTACAGTTCAAAATTAATTTTGAATTCTATTTGATCTGTTTAATCTTCTTCTTACAATCAGTGAACCATGACACAAATGTTTACTAAAAATACAAAGTCACAAATGTTGTTAGCATTTAAGTTACTGCAAGATATTTTGCGATCACTCGATTAGTCTAGGATTACCAGTAATACAACGCACAGAAATAATAATAACTGTGGACAAAATGGGAGTGTACATTATTCAATTCTTGTAGGTTCCACGTCCAGCCGGATTTTCAAGAGGTTAGGTGGAATTTCGATGCATGCCGTTCTGGCTGCAACAATATGAAATGCTTGCATCGATGAAGTCTATGGAGGTGTATTACTATTCCGCGATTCTTCTGACTCTGTCCGAAATCTTGGATTAAGCATGTTCAGCACACACCTGGAGGACGTTTGGTACTTCAAGCATGAAATTATTGTACATTTTTGAAACACTTATATTATGGCAAGAAATTCAGTTCTTATTTGAGACTGTGCAGCTAATAATCTCACTGTTGGTTAAGGAGGCGAGAAATTGTGAATGAACGATGTGATTTATTGCAGAGTAATGAAACATTAAACAAGAAATAGAACATGTCGAACCGTGTACACTAATTTATTTAACACACAATACTTCATTTATTTTTTTGAACCCTCATTATTATACCAACAATAATCCTTAAATATTTATAAATATTTGTGTATAGTAGTCGGAATACAAATAATTCGGCCGGGGACGAGTGTGTGGTAACATAATTCAATAAGAGGCCTCATTAGGCTAAGAAGTGCTAAATAAAATAATAATTTTTATAAAGCTAAATTCATGCATCTTGCCCTGATAGGCTACATTCCACGCGTATATTTTCTTCAAAAAATCTGGAGTTTCTTTAGTTTACACAGGTTTTTGGTGAAACTGATAGAAACAATACATTTAAGATGTTACCAGGCATGTGTCGGTATATTTGGCAAACTAGGTTAATAACCTAAAAATACATTTTAAGAATTGCATCATGTTTTGGTAAATACTGCAGCTTGAAGTGATGAAGTATTTATACGCTATGATAATAACGAGAGTGCTACATATTAATGTTAGTGTAAGGACACTTATTCAGGCTTCATCTGAGGTGATTGTGGAAAATGAATAACTTGCTTGTTTTAAATGATGTGCTAGTTTAACTTTAAATCTAATCCATTAGACTATAATATAATTCAAGTAGTGGGGTTTTATTCAGAAAAACCCGTGCCAAGTGTAATTGAGATTTGTCTCAATAGCCAGAAAAACCCAATCATTAATTCACTTTCAGTTCAAGCAGATAACTGCTTGGTATTGAATAGCTAAGCTTAGTAACTAAGTGACAAGTCAGAAAAAGCAAGTTCGGACACGAAACGAAACCATCCTTGAAGATGAACTCAATAATTCTTAATATTAGAAAGTAAATTCATTTTTATTGATTTGGATTTGTGCAAGTAATTCACAGTTCTGGCGAAGAGTACGAGTGACTGCGACTACGGAAAACTGACAGTGACTCATGGGTAGGTAATTCTGCCGTAGAAAGGACAACAAGTAGCTCGAGGAACCCTGCTAATCAGATTCACATTAGGCACACATCTCGGCATTCGGTGTGTACTCTGTAATCGCGATGAAAATGAAACTCCCACAAACAGCAATAAGGACTAGGAAACAGAGACGCTTCTTTGTGGATTTTGAAATATATACTAAGACAGTAATTGATACAGTCACAACGACTTCACTGCATTATAGAGAGACAAATAAAAAGTGGGCAGTAAAACCTGCTTATATGCCTCCTCATCCGTTGGAAGAGTTGGAAAGTACTCAAAACGAAATATTTCATGCAACAAATCCACAAATTTTATGGAAAACTCCCAGGTGATGGAACACCCCTTTAAAACAAAGGATACAAGTTTCACGCTTTCAGTGACCTTGAAAAACCCCCAGAAAATAATTAATGACTGAACCTGAGCCTCAGATAATAAGAAAAATTAAGACTTAGAAAGTATTCCAATCGGTAGTCATATACTTGTGCAACACCACTATGAATACAAAAACAACGATTAACGTTTAGACGCCCAGGCTTCAAGCCCCTTATTTTGATTTTAATACTTCACCGAAAATCTGCCTCGCTAAGATCGATAATTACTGGAAGGTATTTGACGTGGACGAAGCAAATAAAATATCAATTTTCCCTTTTCAACTCCATGGATTTTTATGGACAAATTTTCCTAAAAATGATATCAAAATATTTTATATTATAATCACACCAAAAACACAAAATCGTGTTAAACCCATTCAGTGAAAATCGCATTAAAGCATAAGGATTCGGCGCCTACAAATTGGACCTACAGCATAACATTTGGAGATAGCATTGCACGTCCTAGCTTGACAGACTATCTGGATGTCAAATTATACCAAATTTGACAAACTAACCTCTCCATCTATTTCATGCAGTTAATGCCGTCACGGTGAACTACTTTCAAACATTTCCAGTGCTCCGTCATATTTTCCTGAAACCGTTCAGCAGCTACAGTTCAAGCGTACTCCTGGAATAAAATTCCCAGAATATCTACCTCACTCGCAATCTTCACCGCTCATCTGCCATTTAAGTGACAATGGAACCTCTTCGGTGGCGTAAGCACGATTTCGTCCAAATTTTTTTTACGAACTTATGTGGTCACAAATAAGGGAAAGTACTCTTGACCATATTCTGGAGTTTTAAGGAAGATACAGACAGTTGAAAAAGTATTGAAAGTCGGTGAATATCGCGTTTTTGCTTTCTCCTGTATTGACCAATAGTACTTTCCCCATATATTTCAATGTTAATTTAACCTATTCTAATTAGTAAATAGTATTAAGACTCCACACTATTTTTAACTAATTTATCAATTATTTACCCAATTGTAGCGTCCTATAGACGAATGTCTGAAAGGGCAGAAAGTTTCAATAAATTCATTCATTCATTTATTCATTCATGTTAATGTTACATATTTTAACTGCATTATTCACAGAACTTAAACTATTGCATACGGTGTAATTTAAAAATTGTTCACTTCATGATATTTTTATTTTTACCACGTATAAACTACTGAACTAAGTTATGAATATGCATGATAATGAATAAAACTAGAATATGAATAGAATTTAGATGCCATCAATCTGCTACTTCATCACACTAGACAAACAAAGCCACTACTCCCCAAAAGATTTTATAAGGGGCGTGGAAATCAAAGAAGACGAATGCATGTTTATTTTGTAAATCTATAACATCAGGACACTCGAATTCGTGTTTCAATAATGAAGCTCAATTCCGACTGAATTTCTTTGAATTGAGTCACTGAAACCGTTCTACAACACATGTGGTGTATTTAGTTTCTAATCCTTGCATAATCATTACAAATACGTACGCAAATGTAGGGTACCTTCAAGAATCTCTTCCATCTATACTTTACTTAGGTATATAGCCATTTCTAATATGATCCATTAAAATACTGGATGTTATTTCAAGATAAAGCTTGCTCCACAATTAAAAGAGGGAAATTCAGATTTTAGAGGGTACACAGTGACTACTGTGCACAATAATCTTCAATAACGATGTTTCATACGATACTCAGTCACTCATGGACTAATAGAATATGCAGAGGACGAGATCCAAGTAGTTTATTTATCGAGAAGCCAATTGGACCAGGTTACACCTTGAACCACCAATTGTGAGAATCAAAGTGTTAGACTTAATTCTGTGCTTAAGGATTAGCAGATACCACCGCATCTTCTCTAACAGATTTACAACAATATAAACACTAGACTCTTCCAATTATCATTTTTTTTCAAGCTGGACTATGCAAGACCAAATGTATTCGATTTAGAAAATCACAAGTAGTCGTACAAATACTAATGGGAAAAACTAGGGATTAAATCTGTATCAAAGTATCTGACATTAATTTTTACCTGTGGTTCGCTCAATTTCAACAAATCCCCCAACACAGTCACAAGTAGTGTAATCATGGCCTCAAACACAATTAACTTATTTGCCCACCATCAGCAGTGTTGGTACTCAAAATCTAGAAATTCAGAATTATAATCCCCACTACTTAAATTTGGAAAAATTCGAACTTATATATGGAAAATTTGGTGCCTTCACATTTGTCGACAAGCTGCAAAGGAAATAAAATTGCACATACTAAATTCACAGAATATTTGGACGTTAAAATGTACCACATTTAACGAACATTTATTTCCTGTGGTAATTAGGGCGGAAATGAACTACTGCTAGAATGGACCTGTGCAAAACTAAACAGATGCTCTTATTACTCATTAGGAACAACTCAAAATCTGGTCGACGACTTTAACTCTAATGCCAATAGAGAAAAGAAAGACGAATACGTATAACTGAAACATGCAACTACCCTCGTTGAATCGCTTAACGATATTGAGTTTCAGTATTCGTAAAAGACTCAGGACAATAAAAGAAGGTTTGGTAAGAAACCACAACTAGACGCAAAGCGTATAGGAAATGACAAGTGGGAAGTCGAGGAATTTCTTCGACACGAGAACATGCCACATTCTTTCGCTAACAATTGTGTTTTAAATTGTATAGCTTTTTTCGATTCTCATTACTTACCAAGTGAGAAACTGACCAAAGCACAGGAAGTGAAAGGTCTCTCTGTAAAAAATATGGAAAAATCCAAGCGAGTCTGAGACTAAACCAACTTTTAGCCTTGCTTCGGCATCGATCTTTGCATGGTTGGATAAAACGCACAGTTGGTCATCAACTGTTTAAACAGCCATCTCCTCTTCTTTCGATCCAAAGCGCACACACGCATTGAAGGAAGGATCTAAAAGCATTTCGGGTTTTAGTGGTTTGTTGTTTATTTTCATTAGATCCAAGGCAGTGGGCCCTTCTCGACCAAGAAATGCAAGGTCGGTGGTAGTCACAGCAGTACTGACATGCTGCAAGTACATTGTGTGTACTGCTGTGAGTTCTTTGGACACAAAACGAGAACACTTAAAGTATTGTTAGAAACACAAAAGCCACGAAGTATAAAAAATCCACTAGGAGACTTGTAGTAGAATGGCTGTGATCAGAATTTGATATCTTAAATGCTGTCAGTGCAGTCAGAGATTTACCTCCTTGGTTTAGCAGTGGCTTTCCCTTATATTATTCTGATCGTTGTTCATGAACTTCAAATTGAAGAAAACTCCCCCCATGCACACATGATGCTATTGAAAAACCACCGAACTCGAGGCGACCCGATTTTGAAGCTCTGACCTCCTCTGGATGGGATTGGTTTTTTTGCGACAAATGATGGAATGGCTGGTATGGGGCTTGAGGGAACTTTGCTAAAATCAAAACCCCCTTATTTGCAATAAATTTGCAAGATTACTGCATCATGTGTAGATTCCATTGACTGCGTATTGCGTTAGATAAAGTGAGGGAATAAGACGTTTGGAGGAATTACGATAAAATATTGTTGTGATTTCCATGATGTGAAATCTGTGGGTAGCAATTTCATTGCAGACGAATCTGATCAAACTACGGAAGGTCAGTTTGCAGCATAAAGAGGTCAGCTGTTTCGTGAGGAACAGAATTATTTTACTTCAATGGGTCACAGATACAGAGAGATGACCAAGAATTACCAAGCCTATTACGAAGTATAAGGGCAAAAAATTTGCAAACAAGCAAATAGGATTACTACAATCAAGATTGACTTGTTACCTAAGTGATATTGCTTAAGTTGAGTTTGACAATGCTCTCTTGGTGTGTTCCAGGAACTCTACAGTGAATAGTTATAAGATTTCGTGCTTAAAGGCTAACTACAATAATACACTAGGGATTCCACCGTGGACCACAGCATCAATTACAGTGATTAAGGAATCTACGCTACACTTTAAAAAGAGATTTAAAAACACGTGTTTTTGAATGTGTATAATATTTTACAACTTGGTAGAATAGAAGTGCAGAAACTCTTCGTTGTGGAGTTTGATTGCATGCCCATTTTTAGATATTATACAAGTATTATACTATCACTTGATTATTCGGATCAGCTTAAATACCCTAGGATAAAATTAGACAAATGCGATCCCGAGTATACCATACACTTTGATTCTATAACCGAGATAAATGCCTGCCTAAATTGGAAAGACAATCTATATTACAGACACTGTCAAAAATGTCGACATGCGTAAGCACAGAGTGCGAATTTGACATTCCGGTATTACCTAAGACATTATTACCTACAAAGAGGTGTGGCGAAATCGACGTAGGGAGTGGTTAACGAACAAATTCCAAAGAGAGGATTAATCTCTCATTAACTGATCGAGTGATGTGTGTAAGAAGTTTAAGCAATATTCACTTCGCTCTCGACATGTGGGTATCGGGAATTAAAATTTGTCATGTAAACACAGACTTTTTTTCATGTGTGTTGAATTTTAATTGCAATTATGCATTATTTGTCGATCAGTGGGGCCGCCAAGGAGCTTGCATCCATGTGGATGAAAGGAATGATGCAAATGCGGTGTTGATTCGGAGTTATGACCTCTGGCCTTTTAAGAACCAAATCAACTTCCAAGAGAAGTTTCACCGCTGGAATGTCAACGTCAGGCACAGCGGAGTATCGTGCATCATAACCTGTAGGCTCTCTGAATTGGATTAAATCTACATTTTATTATACATAGAAAATAATAATGAGTTCCTTTCATGGAGGTCCCACCGAGATAATTCCGGACAAAGTCTGAGCAACAGCTCATACTTCTATTTTAACTAAATTCACATTATATTTAGACGTCAAATTATACCACATTTGACGAACTTATTTGTCCTAATGTATCGTGTAATTTTTCCCGAATCAATCATTACACTGGTATACATTTTGTCCGTAGGAAATTCCCATAAGAAGAAAGTCTCCACACACACAATATCACTCATCAGAATATTTTATTTAAATAAATGACACACATGATTGATGGTCCAATTGCAATTTTAATTTTTTAATAACAAGTCAGAAGTGCTACCATCACATATTTGCTTGGGTCTGTGTATGGGTTAAGCGATGGACCATGTTTTGTGTCATAAAAAGAGAAGAGACGAATGTGGTGTTTTATACCATCATGAACGCCAACAGGTAACCGTCTAAACATTCTGGAAGTATTTCTATTGCTGGAGACCCCGTGTTCGTGTGTCCTCCTCACCTCATCTTCCTACTTAAGGATTCAGCATATTTGCAATTACACCTTCTATAAAAATTAAACTAAACAAATGGGTTAAAAACTGAAGGAGATTAAGGGACTAAAACTAATTTTGGAAATGTTTTTTAACATGTTAGTTACCTCTGCTGCATACATATCATATGGTTGATGATAGGAAAAATCTACCCATTCAGCATGTAAATTGCAATAATGGCGAAGTTTGATCATCTCTGCATCAATAGTAATTTACTTAGCGCAGCCACCACTGAATCACTCGCTTAATTCAGTATCTTTATCATGCTATCGTAACATAATATAGATACTGCTTGCTGATCGCACACATTCAGCATCAGTGAACTCATTTAGGAACTTGTCTTATAAATGAAACACTCTTTGAGATCTCTTTTAAGCATTCACTTTTGCATAGTAGGAGTATTGTAAGAATTAAATGTGCAAATGTCATATCTGAAATTATATTGTGCAACTACCTGCTGATCATACACATTCATCATCAATGGATTCATTTATAAACATCTTATAAATTAAGCATTCATTGAGTTCTTCCATAAGTATTTATTTTCGCTTAGTATCATCATCGCAGAGTACAAAGTTTTCTGCATCGCTGTTTAAAACCTAGATTATCCCACAGCTTCATTATTAAAACTTGAAAATATAAAATAAAGTCTAAAACCTCAAAATTCTCATTCTCTCATCTACATCTTCCACTGATTCAACCATGGTAAGTTTTTAAATATTAATAATTATTATAGGTATTTTATTTTGATTCTAAATTTTGTGTGGTTGTATTTGATTTACAGTCAGGATTCAACGTGTTTCTCTTACTTATCGTCAGTAGTGGATTCTACTTATCTACTGCAGATGAGGAAAACCTTGGTGGACAGCTACTTCTGGAAACAAATCAGAATGGAGATCCAATTCATTTGTTTGATAACTTTCTTCTTAACGAGTGCATCAGATGTCTCTATACCAATGATGCTAACATGTACCTCTTACGAGGTATCGAAGGTGATAACACGATTCAGCCAGGAATTTGTGTCCGTTATGAAGATACCAAAACCTTGGAAGGAGTTTGGACTCGACATATGGTTTGCTACAACTTTAGTTTCTGTTCTGATCTCTACATCACTTCATACTATTGGTTCAAGGAAATGGACCCACAGAACTGTAAGTTTGCTTTCTTTTATTGAATTTAAAACTGATGATTCTTATACATTTTTAATGTATGATTATTGTATTTCTAACAGTGATTGCTGCTCAAGAACCTTTGCGCAGAATTGAGGCTAGGAATCGCGGATTACCCCCAAAAGAGGTAAGCAGTGAGGATGAGCTCGTTGTGCTGAAGTGGAATGTAGAATGTGTTTTAATGTGAATTTGTTATATGATCCGATCAGAGTTCACAAACAGTAATTTTAACACAATATAGAGCAGCCCATTAGCTACTAAAACACCAAAAAATAAGGGTACAATTCGAAATGAAATTTTTAATGAAATGATATTCATTAACGTAGTGGTTATAAAATATTAATTCTTTATTAAATACCATGATTAGATACCATTTATTTGGATGGAAACAACACATTCTTCTGGAAATATAGAGCTTCGGATTCTAAACGATGAATTTTGATTTTGAGAAAAATCTATAAAGATGTAACCATACGGTTTCTTCATTGCATCCTTGTAAGCTCCTCAAACTCGGGATTCTTTTTTCCACTGTTCATTTGTCACATTTATGTGGGAATTTTCCCTTGGATTTTTCATACAAATAAGATATTTGATTTGTCTAGAAAGGATTAAGATTTTTGTAGAAAAATATTTGAGTTTCAGAAAAATTGTGGATATCTTTCTATGATGAACTACTCTAGTGAAAAAAATTACGATATCTTTCGATATCGAAATGTCTGTTATAAGATCATCAAATACTACAAGA
>JAQGAD010003070.1:0-11331 GCA_034696625.1 Isotomurus palustris
AATTTCTAATTTATTAAGTTAATTCCTTATGTAACACTTAATTAAAATTGCTTTTACCTTGTAAGTCCATATAAAAGGGAGATGAGCCCATGCAATAAATCAGTACTAAATACTACAAACTTTTGTGTCTTCATTGAAACATAAAAGACTTTAGTCTCACCTCACCTCACACATTTAGTGTACCTCCTAGTACATACACGTACATTTTGGCTCCCCGACAGCCCGTAAATCCTACGTGACCCCGCTCCCCTTCATGAGCGATAATCCCGACCTATCCTACTCCAGTCGTTCGACCCGCAGTCGAGGTCCTCCCGCTCCTCACCCTCACCTTCTTCCTCCGCGGACGCGCTCCCGTCGCACCCCGTTGGATTCTACCACCGACTCCTCGAGCTCTTTTCTTTTCGACGATATCTTTGTTCCTCCTGTTGTTCCTGAACCCCTCGTTGTTCCTGCTGTTACCCCCCAGATCCCTTTGGGAAACGTTTTGCGTACTTTAGGGCCAGCCGACCCCGAACAACTATCCGATCCATCAGATTTATCATCCGACAACGAGTCAGTAGACCCGTTAGATAACCAGTACATCAAGGACGAACCGTCCTCGGACTCCGACTCAGAGGTATTCGAAGACACCGAAGATCTCGAAAACCCCGAGAACCCTCCAGAAGACCCGAGAGATTCTGACAATCCCGACGACTCGGAAGAGTCCGAAAATCCTGAGGACCCACCTGAAGATCCCGAGGACCCCGAAGATCCCCCTGAAGATCCCGAGGACCCCGAAGATCCACCCGAAGATCCCGAGGACCTGGAGAAACCCAAGATGACTGACACCTGCAAACTAGATATCGCGGCTCTACGCCATCGCAACTCTGGTTTTGAAAAGATCTTGAAGGAACATCTGGACCAGACTCACGAGCTGACACTTCCCCGAGCTAAGCTATTGTTGGACGACATGAAAGAGTTAGCTAGGGAACTCGCTACAGTCCATTCTGACTGTTTCAAGCATCACCCTAACGTCAAGGCCAACACTGCGGATCAATACACTCCGTTACAGGTTATTTTGGGCGACTACAACCCAGTTTACACCTTGTTTTTAAAACTACGGGCTCAAGCCACTGACATCGTGGAGGATTTAACAGTCCAACACGGAACTGGTCTAAAACCCCCCAAATTGTCACTCCCGACATTCAAAGGGATTCATGGAGAGTGGCCATCGTTCAAGTCCGCTTTTACAGCACTTGTTCGTGATTGCAATAAGTTTTCACCTTGTGAAAAACTTCGACTTCTCAAAGAAGCGCTCCACAGCCCTGCAGATGATACACTCAAGGATCTACAGGCAACTGATGGAAATTGGACTATCGCTTGGGATCGTCTCACTGAACGATACGATAGTCCAAGGGAAGCTGCACACGCCGCAGTGAAACCACTCCTTGAACTGCCCGCACTGATGTCTCAGACCGGCAACGGCATTCACAAACTCCTTGCCACCGTCAGGACAACCAAGGCCCAAATCAGACTCATCAATTTGGGAACTGTCACTGAAGCTGATGTATTGTATACACACTTCGTCCTGGCTCGACTGGACATTAAAACCATCAAGGAATTTAATCAGTCACTGACTGGAAATAATGTCCCGTCGCTGGACACCCTGACTACTTGGCTAGAGCGACAAGCCAAATCAATTGATCTTACACACGAGATCAAGAACAACACAACACGGTCATTAGAACCACGACCCTCGCGTGATCGCCGGAATCAACCTGTGCTAACTATTCAGAACACAAAACAGATTACACGCAGTCATTCGCCTGGACCAAAGGGACGGTCCTCCTCACATCAACAACGCCGGGAAGTCATCAAGCCCACTATAAAGCACGTGATACGCGCCAAGACTCCTCCCGTAAATAACCAGACTGCCGCCAAAACCGATCAACGTCCACGACAGCAGTACTCACGGGCCGCCTCCCCGCACACTTCCACGTGCACGGTATGTGACAGCACTGTACACAGGACTAATCAATGTCCTGAATTTCTTGGCTACTCGATTAACGAGCGCCGGGATTGGATTCGCAGCAACAACCGTTGCTTCAACTGTCTTGGAAATCACTCCGTTAAGGTCTGCACATCCAAGTACACGTGCTCAAAATGTCAGAAAAGACATCACTCACTCATTCACTCCGATGAGTCATTGAGCACCATCATGACACTGTCATCCAAACACAATCAGATACATGGAGCAGATCCATTCAACGTTGGTATCCTACCAACAGCCGTAGTAACAGTCACCAACGCCAACGGCAATGAACTCGATCAAGCCCGATGCCTTCTGGATACTGGCGCTGAACGATGCTTCATCACAGCAGCCGCTGTCAAAAGACTTGGTCTTCCCATTCAAGGACGATCACAACACTTCATCGTAGCTGGCGGACGAACTACGTCATCACCTGGCTACGTAGTCATAAACTTACGGAATCGGAATCACCAAACCACGTCACTCCAAGTACAAGCAAGTGTGCTCTCACAGATCACTTGCTGCATACCCGGACAACCAATTGAGACCGACACATGGTCTCATATACAAGGACTTCCGCTTGCAGACCCGACGTTCAATATCCCTGGACACATTGATATTCTACTTGGTACGGGATTCGTCGACTTTATTACACGAGGCAGGAAGATAGAAGGACCACCCGGTCAACCCAGCGCCTACCTTACTGAATTCGGTTACGTCCTACAAGGCCACACCTCTGCTACGCCAGTCTGCACAGTGATGACCGTTGCAGAATCCAAAGGACCAGAAATTGAATCTGTATCTCAAGAACAGCCTCAATCACACGAATCCAGCTTGTTCCAGATGCAGAAATTCTGGGAAATCGAAGACATTCCGCAGAAGATGTTCCTCACTCCAATGGAGCAAGAATGTGAAGATCATTTTACAAAAAATACCATCCGACTACGTGATGGCAGATTCCAAGTCAAATGGCCATTTATCGCCAGCCCAAGGTTGCTCGGACAGTCCTACAAGGCAGCACTAAGCCGGTGGATGTCTATGGAACGCAAATTGATAGCCGACCCTGCCCTGGCCGCCGACTACCATGGACAATTGGACGACTATCTCCAAAATGGTCAATTGGAGCTAATACCAGCCGATGAGATGCACGTCCATCCTCACTATTGGATCCCTCATCATGCTGTATTCAAACCTTCATCAACAACCACAAAGATAAGAATCGTGTTTGATGCATCAGCAAAAACCTCATCCGGAAAAAGCATGAACGCTCTTTTGGCGCCTGGACCTGTGATCCAAGCTCCATTACTATCTCAACTGATTAATTTCCGACTTAAACGTGTCGGCATGACCGCTGACATCGCAAGAATGTACCGTCAAGTCTACGTCGAGCCGTCAGAACGTGACCTGGCAAGAATTATTTGGCGCAAAAGTCCCGCAGAACCCCTGCAATACTATCGTCATAAATCTATTCCATTCGGTTTTGCTAGTTCACCATACCTGGCTACCCGATGCCTCCAGAAACTAGCACGTGAAGAAAGCGAACGGTATCCATTAGCAGCACAAGCGCTGCTGAACTCATTCTACGTGGACGATTTCTTGTGCAGCGAGGAATCTGTCACCACCGCCATTAAATTCAAGGACGAATTGTTGGCACTACTAGAAACGGCACACATGAACCTAAGAAAATGGAGCTCCAACTCCTCGGAACTACTGGAAAGTCTTCCGACCGACATGAGAGAGACCCAATTACCATTAGACATGAACAAAAACGCCACAATCGGAACGCTTGGCATGCGATGGAATCCAGCTACCGACACCTTTCAATACACTGTAGCATTGCCATCCAATGACAATCCCACAAAGCGATCAGTGCTCTCGGATATATCAAAGATATTCGACCCTTTAGGACTGCTTGCTCCTACTATTATTGTTGCGAAAATACTGATGCAACGAATTTGGACCTTCCCTGTCACTTGGGATGATCCTCTACCGCAACCGGTACTGGCCGAATGGCACTCATTTAGCAAGACAATGCCCGAACTCGAACAGATAACCATCCCTCGATGGCTTGGATCGACATCCACTGATCACTTAGAACTTCATGGTTTTTGTGATGCCAGCGAACAAGCTTACGCTGCTGCAATATACATGAGAACCACTAAGGATACATCCATAGTGTGTCACCTGATAACCTCAAAATCACGAGTTGCTCCAATCAAAACAACCACGATTCCTCGCCTGGAACTCCAAGGAGCGGTTTTGCTAGCCGAACTAATGGCACATGTTCGCCAACAATTTAAAATCCCTCACAAGAATATATTCTTCTGGACCGACAGCACCATTTGTCTCCATTGGATTCACTCACATCCGAGCAAATGGAAGATCTACGTAGCCAATCGTGTAACGCAGATTCTGGAAACCTCCACATCCGTTCAATGGAACCACGTCAAATCTGAAGAAAATCCAGCCGATTTAAGTTCACGTGGACTTCCTCCTACTGATCTGCTAGCTTCAACATTATGGTGGCACGGTCCACATTGGCTAGCCCAGAACTACCCAAAAAATCCATTCATGTCTACGGCCAACGAGGATCCACTCATCAACAAGGAATTGAAACCAATCAAAACCCTACCGCCAATCCTTCTGGCTACTTGCAACAAAGATGGACATTATGTTATTGGCTGTCTCAGCCGCATTTCATCCTGGACAAAAGCGGTACGTGTTACTGCCCTGCTTCTAGCCATTAAATCGTCTCGGTCATTCCACAGCATTGTCCTACCATTGATGGCGTCACAGCACATCGCAGCAGCAGAAAATCACATTATCAAGCTCATCCAAGCACTAAGTTACCCCGACTTAGGTGATGCTATCACAGACAAGTTTACGCAAGGCAAGTACACCGAATATCGCGTACTCCAGAAGTTACATCTATTTGTAGCCAAGGATGGCATATTTCGAGTTGGAGGACGACTCCAACGATCAAACCTACCATTCAACACAAGACATCCAGCCCTGGTGCCGGGAAATCATCCGTTAGTTCGAGCTTTGATATTCCACACTCACAAGTCCCTAGCACATGCAGGACGGCTCTCAGTACACAACCATTTAAGACAGAAGTTCTGGATCCCAAATGCGACCAAGAGCATCAAGTCTGTCATCGACAAATGTATTCTGTGTTTCCGGTATCACGCCCAAAGCACAACTCAACTGATGGGTCAATTACCAGCCGCTCGTGTTAATACAACTCGTCCGTTCCTACACACAGGAGTTGATTTTTTTGGACCATACGAACTACGAACGTTCACAGGTCGCACAGGCAAGTACAAGGTATGGGTGGCACTGTTCACTTGTATGGCTACACGAGCCATTCATCTAGAACTAGTGTCAACATTATCGCAATTTGGATTCCTTCTGGCCTTCCGACGATTCATATCCCGGAGAGGTAAACCCACGCACATGTACAGTGATAATGGAACCAATTTTGTTGGCGCTACAACACACTTGAAACAAGTCAGAACCCGACAAATCACAGCCCAAGCGCTAACCAACACGCTCATTCCGGACCTGGAGATGGAAGAAATCAAATGGCATTTCAACCCACCAGCTGCGCCGGCACAAGGTGGAGTATGGGAATCGTGTGTGAAACTCGTTAAAACACATTTACGAACAATTGTTTCCGACGACTCCCATACATGGGAAATGTTCGAATCTCTACTAATTTTCGTAGAAGCCATTGTGAATTCCCGGCCATTAACACCGGTATCAGAGGACCCCAACGATTTAGAAGCTCTCACTCCAGCACATTTTTTGATCGGAATCACTCCCATAATGATATCCGAAGATGATCTCACGCATCTCAAAGTGAACAGACTTGATCAGTATCAACTGGTCATTCGTCGACAACAAGATTTGTGGCGACGCTGGCAAAAGGAATATATCACTGCTTTACAAAAACGTCCCAAATGGAATAAAGAGCAATCCAATTTGGCCGTGGATCAAATGGTGCTAATCATGGATGACCAATGTCGGCCTATGCAATGGCGCATTGGACGAGTCAAACGTATACATCCTGGATCAGATGGTCTTGTTCGAGTCACCACCGTGGAAACAGATACGACATATCAAACTGTGAAAGGAAAGCTTACGAAAACTTACAAAGAAGTCACTCGTCCCATAACAAAATTGGCCAAAATACCAATTGATGAAGATGAACAAAACGATAAGTATAAAGCACTTCCATATCCAAACCAGTACCCCGCTGTTACCACAGTTGTACGACCACATCGTCTTGCACGTGTGTCCTCCTGGAATTGGATCCACACTTTAATGGCCATTACCGCCTCTCATATCTCTGGGACTTCCGGCCTCAACCTGGCAAATCAAACTATCATTCCCAGCCTCAAGCCAACTGGCGCATTCCCATATCCGATCCCGTGGGCAAACATTGTAGTCACACTGTTGATCATGTTTGCGATCGTCGGAATTTGTGGAAACCTTGTTACGATTATTGCTCTCGCCCGATCACCCAAACTAATGTCCAACCCTATTCACTGGTTCATCATATCATTGTGTACAAGTGATCTTCTGTTCAGTTCTACATCCATACCTTTGGCTATCATGCGCCTACGATTTCGACGCTGGATGTTCTCGGACACTGTGTGTCATCTTTCTGCAATACTACTCTTTGGAAACATTATGTGTACACTTGCACATCTCGTCTCGATAACAGTGAACCGCTATGTGAAAATTGTGCACACACAATGGTATCCTCAACTTTATTCTAAACGGACCATAGGACTAATTATTGGTCTATCATGGACACTCCCATTTGCCAGTTTAATTCCAACAATGTTTGGTTATTGGGGAACACTTGGACCGAAACCCACCGACAGATCGTGCTGCACCATTGTACCCGATACTGCAGGCCGATCTCCCATAACACTTTTGTGGACTCTTGGCAATCTTCTGCCTCTTGGGATCATCATGTGGTGCTACATTCACATTCTGATCCACGTACGCCGATCTCGTGTTTTAATACGTCGATTGTCCGGTGATACCCCTCCCACCGCATTGTCACAAAAACACAACCACACACTTACAAGGATGACTTGCTTCATCGTCGGCGGATATCTGCTGGCCTTTGAACCGGTTCTCATTCTGAATTGGTTTGACGACGCCGAAACCAACATCACCCCGTCAATTCATCTCCTTAGTGCAGTGATGGCTTGGAGCACATCGTGGCTAAATCTACTTGTGTATGTCACCACCAATCGCGACTATCGGCAGGCCTATATTAATCTCTTTATGCCCCGGAGGGCGACGCGGCTATCGTCCTCGTCTACAAGAACTACCGCCACATCGATGACAAGAATTATAGTCAGCCTCGTATTACTTGGAACTACGATGGCCTCACACGAACCGTCACCAGATCTCAGCACAAAAGCCACTATCTGCGATCAGCTCTGGCCAGCTCACCACGTGATACCCGCATGCATACAGCAAGTCAACTGGTTACACATCCAATCCAATGGGTCTGTTTGCTCCCGTACAAAACAATGTTCATTAGCAACTGATATGGTGTCTCCTGATGCCAGCCAATGCATCACGCCAACCCAGGCATGTACCAAGCGACAGACGCTTAACCTGGATCACGTGCAATGTCAAACCGTTGAGGACACTCGTTTAGCAGACTTACTGCTGACTCCTCCTTTGAGATCAACGTTGTGCAGTGTAGACCAGTACACCTTACGTTCATGTGCTCATCACATCGACCAACATGACACTGTGCCCATCGCAATCATCCGACAACAAGCGTACCCGTTGGACACACTACAGATCGCACAAATCGTCAATATGAAGAATCTCTCATCATATACCTGTCGCGGTGGAGCATGCAAGAATAACAATTGCGAAAAGACCCTGTGCACTGGCGATTCTATATTCTGTGCGCATTTCAAGTGTCACGAAATACATCAATTCCGTAATGGATGTGAATGTGTCTTCAATCGATCCAGTATAGTTCATATCATCTCCACGCCGAACGGGTCACTTACACCTTCTTGTTGGGGCACTTTTCGCGTCCCAATAAAAAGGGAGACATGGATAACTCAACCCATTAAGCATAGCTGTGACGATTGCGTAATTACATGCACAGCAACGGGAATCAATATCAGAACCCCAGGTCGGGTTAGTCGCTATATCCGGATACTAAAAAATCCAGGACACATATCGACCATTCCAAGCAGTACAACCACGGATGTTCACTTTACACAAAATATGTTGGCAACATCCGGACCTATGACAGTCGAGATTTGGTTTCAAGATTTTGACATGCCTTCTATCCGTGAACTCACCTGCCCAAGAGTACCAATCTGCAGTTTAATCCAATGCCACGTGTGCATCGAACGCTGGCTTAATGTGAGTTGTTATAGCTCCTATCACTGGCTTATCTTGGCCTGTTTGGGATTTATAATCACAGGAGTAATTCTTATCAGTACCTACATGATACGAACCGCTATGAACATATCATGGTACATTCTGTGGCCTGTCCGTTGCCTCATTCGTGCCATGCAGCGCTATCGCAAATCACGACCTACAACCAAAGGACCTAAAGACCTAGAAACCGAGACGGAATTATTGCCCATACCCCCAAACCCATATGCAACCAGCACAAAGGGGATCCGTCGTCACCGCCACAGATCTTACCTGATCAGTATTTTTGCTATCCTAGCACTCCTCGCGTCAACTGCCTACGCCTGCTCTAACTTTGCGATGCTGAGTGCATCAACAACCGAATGTGACTACACACAACAGAAACGAGTGTGCAAGATTCGAATTAACACACGACTGGCTATTAGCCCCATTGGACAGCAATCATGTCTACGCATGGACGACTCAAGAGATGGGATCTTAGGAACGATCACTCTACAGACTCAGGCTATCTCGGTCAGATGTCAAAAGGAACTCCTGTATTACATTCCTCGAACGGACAGAAAATGTGATAATAGTCGACAATGCTTCAACGTTATCGGCGATCGAGAGTGCACATATAATTCTTGTGCGAACTTTGAACTGAACAGCACAATCAAGGATTTCGAACACAGAGCCAACAATTTAGGTTGGAGCTCGTGCATTTCCGTTTTACCTGGATGTTTCTGGCCAATGACCCATGACTGTCACTTTACGCGTGTTTCGTTGATCAATCCAACAAGACAAACGTATGCTGTATATACATGCCCTGAGTGGACGTATGCTGCAACACTGAGAGTACAATTTCATTTGGGTCACAATGTGACAACCAATGTAGTAACTCTATATCCCGGGAAGAAAGTGATTGTCAACCAAGTGGAGTTCAGCCTCATATCAGCCACAATTCCTCCCTCACCGATCTTGGATGACTGTTTCATCACTAATGAACACCGCATGGCAATGACCACATGCAACAAGAGAGGCGAGGTCATGACCAACCGAGTCGGCGAAGTGCAATGCAACAGCATCGACGAAGCTCAGGACATCAGTAAACATTGTCTGGGCAACCGCGATCTTGTTCAAACACAAATAGATGACAACGGTATCCGTTGCACAGCCGATTTTGTAGATCCAGAGCAAGTACTCAACGCAAATCCGCTACCTTTGAAACTATCATCTGGAATATTGCTTCCATACGAAGATTCTGTCAGTTATGAAATTTCTGGTTCAGCACTGTTGGAAATCCAACTGAATACTGAAGCACTAAACATCACACAAGAAGTAGAAACTGTGCAGTGCGATGTACAGTTTATCAAACTGACAGGCTGTTATTCCTGTACTAGTGGTGCCACCCTTTTTCTCCAGGGACAAACACGCGGAGGATCGACCACGGCTACAGTAGAATGTCCAGCAATTGGATATTTTACCCCCTTCCACATTACACCAAACACCACAACTTATCAACTCATTATGAAAGTGGATAAGCCGGATATCGTTACGAACTGTAGCATTAAATGTTCACAGCAATCAAGCCCCATTGTGGTAACAGGTCATTTGCAATATCTGCAAAATAAAGACGTCCGAGAAGAGAAAACGGAAGTAATTCATGAACCATCACTGGACCCGTTCGCGGGATTTTCATTGTTTTCCCTGTATGGAAGCAACTGGTACAGTTGGATTCAACGAGGTTTTATAATCCTCATCATTATTATCGTTGTTTATATTACACTAACCCAGTCTCTCAAATTAGTGTTAAAGAAACTTGTGTAAACCGCAAGCCGCAAGAACTCCAGTCAGGTTAATACACCTATTTTTTACTCCATTTCTTTCCGCCAACCCACAGAATTGTGAATATAAAACCAAAACCTACGAACTATTGAAGTGTCAATTGCCTCCAACATAAACTCAAGTGAAAGTTCTCACAAGTACAATCAAGTTAACATAGTAAGTGTAAGTGCACGCCAAGTTTTTCATCGACAATGCCTCATCCGAACCCGTACATAGACGACGAAGCAGAAGAGGACTCCGAGTTCATCGACTCTTCCGACGAAGAGATTCAAGACAACACAGTGTCATCAACACGAGATTTTACTCCAGCCAACTACTGGGATGACATCGCTTACAACTCAGATGGATCACCGCCAGGTTCTCCACCCAATTATTACCAACGCACACGTTCACACACTCCACCAGGCTCTCCACCGCCATCGGAGGATTCAATGGACTACATGGCGTCCCCTCCAAACTCTACCTACTCTGGTTCTTCACCGCCACACTATAACGCGGCTTGGGACGATTCCATCCAAGACATTCCAGCACCTAGATGTATTAATGCATCTCCCATCCCTATCGAGGAAGTTTCGGTTCACTCTCATATGGATGAGTCGGATATCTTTGGCTCACCACAACCACAATACCACGACCTTGATGACAACAGTTCTTGGGCACCATCTTATATGAGGGATACACCTTCATCACCAGCCTCGTTCCTGGAAGCAGACGACGATTCTCCGTTTGACTTAAACGCAAATAATCGCTGGACGAGATCAAACATTTACACGCCGTCTCCACCGTACTCTCCTGTACCTGCACATTTGCTTCAATCCACTACACCCCCACCAGGTTCACCCCATCTCTCAGTGCACTCAGTAGAATCGATGGAAAGCGACGACTCTAGTTCCGTGACTTCAGAGGATTCGGACTGCGTCTTTCTGCATGCCTACTACAAGCGGGCACCTCACGATTAAACTACCTGTAGTAGTTCAACGTGGGGGAGAATGGATAAGTATCCATATATATTAATTCATTAATTCACACATTGCTTTAATGCATTTAGTGCGTTACCATCACTTAAA